>OZ038506.1:75539941-75619941 GCA_964036315.1 Acanthosepion esculentum
TGAATTGCTTTTCTAACTCTCATAATATCACTAGCGTTACATGCACAAAGTTCTTAGTTTGTGGCCTATACTTATCAAGACATTTTTTGCAGTTCTCTTAAGCTGGGATTTCCAGGGATTTCTTTTCAATATGTTATTTTTATCATTCCAAGTGCTCCCACTATGATTGGTACTATTTTTGTTTTCAATTTCCACATTTTTTTTTCAAATTCCTTGGTTGCTTTGTTACATTATTATTATTATTATTATTATTATTATTATTATTATTATTATTATTATTATTATTATTATTATTATCTTTCATTTCTGTTGAGTACTCATTTCTTCCCGGGTCCCAAAAAGAGACCTAAAGTCAGAAATGGCATCATGACATTTTTTACTGAGCATTAAAAAGAACCCTACAAACACAAATATATGTTAGATACATAACAACCTTCGGAGAGGGTAAGCTGTGTTTGTGAGAAAACATTTTTCTATTTCTTTAAGGCATGGACCGCCAGTGATTCCTTCAATGAGTCCTTTTCAAATCTTTTTCTTTCTTTTTTTTTCGAATCTATCTATCTATCTATCTATCTATCTATCTATCTATCTATCTATCTATCTATCTATCTACAGTTTTCTAACGTTTAGTACACCAATCTAAGGAGGGTACGAAATGCTCTCGGACGATCAAGAAGAGAAAAAAAAGATTGATTTTTTGGTCATTGAGTCAGATTTTTGGAAAAGAACCGTGTTGAGAACTTTTCAGCACCCCGTCGTAACTGATGGCTTTTTTCGCCGGAGATTAAACAATAACATTCCTCCTTACGCTGTCATTCACCTGATCATTTTTTTTCTTCAAATATACTGCCAAGGTAGATGATCATTACTGTTGCACTTGAATATTCACATTAAGTGCTCTACAGCTGTGGATCAAATGGGAACAAAACGTTCTTAAATCCCCAGCATCCACGTACATCGACTACCATCAGAGAAATTTCACTTTTTCCTTGAATCTCAGTTCCTATCAGTATTATGTTTATTATTTGAAGTACTATGATTATTTATACAGTGTGGTCCGAAAGTCCTGTCACCCCTAGATAATATAATTTTCTATTTCAGATGGCTGACACAGAAATGATGGCGTCCATGCAGACCTTTTCGATGTGTGCCAGAGCCGATGAAAGTGAATAAAATCCGGTACATGTGTTTCGTATTACTGTATTATATACTTCCATTTTAACAAATACTTTCATGGTAATTGCTCCGATGAGCTGCTTTCGCTGGTTCCCAGACTTCATGAATTTAAGCGTTCTACTAGGCTGGCATCTCGCTCACGCCCTTTCACTGTCGAAAACTGATAAATGTAGCCGTCTTTTCTACTCCAATAGCTTCATGTATCGCACTTATCGCCTGTGGAACTCCCTCCCCTTTTCCTGTTTCCCTGATAGCTATAATCTCCAACTATTCAAATGTAATGCAAATCGACGTCTCCAGATGCCTTGATTTATCTCCTATCCTTCTCTTCATCCTTTCCTCTATCACTCCTATTTGCTCTAGCTCCAACTCTCTGTAACTCCTTGCGTGCTAGTGGCTTCCAGCCTTGCTTGGGGTGAAACGCTTAAAAAAATAAAAATAAAAAAAAGTGTTGTCCAAAAGTGTTGTCACCCCTAGATAAAATAATTTTCTATTTCAGATGGCTGAAACGGAAATGATGGCGTCCATGCAGACCTATTCGCTATGTGCCAGAGCCAATGAACGTGAATAAAATCCAGTACACGTGTTTAGTATTACTGTATTATAATAAAATGACCAATAATATAGGGTGGTCCGAAAGTCCATAATTTTCTATTTCAACGCTCTGTGGGGGTATTATTATCAAAGGGAGAGATTCACATGAACGATACCAGAATACCCATCCGTCGATGGACGGAGGGCCTTTGCAGCAATCAATAAAGCTTCGTCTTTGTAAAATATCACACAGGACATGGCGTCGCATCATTTTGTTTGAGGAAAATGGCAGTGTTCATAAAGATGTTCTCAATGTGTGACAGCGTCGCTGAAAGTGAATAAACGGAATCCAATACATGTGCTTTGTATTACTGTATCACTTGCTCTTTCATTGTTCTGCTCATTAATTTTTGGTAGGGGTGACAAGACTTTCCGACCACTCAGTACATAGGTAATAACTATCGTAGAGAGGTATTATTATTATTATTATTATTATTATTATTATTATTATTATTATTATTATTATTATTATTAATGATAATAATAATAATAATAATAATAATAATAGTATTAATAAAAATATAAACTTTTCTCAGCTCGCGCGTTTTTGTAACGGGAAGACAAAAAGAAAGAAAAGACGAAAACGAAAAGCAGCCATGAAAAGCATCGATCGTTATTCTGTTGCTAATGCCTATTCAGATGCGAATGAAGCGAGTTTGGATTCATGGCAAATAACGGTTCAGAAAATGTCAAAGTTACCTCCCCCTTGGCGCGCCAAACCTGCTCACTCGCAAGCCTAACGCCATTTTGTTTTTTTACCCATGCATTTTATAATTTTCAGTATATAATTTTAGTTGACACATGCACACACACGCGCACACACGCACACACACACACACGCACACACATATATAATAATCGAAATATATACGTATATATATTTGAACTAAAAAATAAAAGAGATATGGTTTTGGGAGAATAAAAACGATTACAATGTTCGAGTTTGGATGGTCTTTTTTCTGTCGAAATTTTGTAGCAACGGGAAGGAGAAAGAATGGGTTAAATAGGTTTGGAAGTATTAAGAAAAAAAATGAAAAAATACATGAAGAAGGGAAGAGGAGTTAAAAAAATGGTGGATGGTTGGATCTTTAGATGGTAGAATGAAAAAAAAAGGGGGAAGGAAGGAGACACCGGATAGTAGGAAAAAAGGAATTTAAAAAAAACCCTGGGCGCAGAGATTAAGCAGGGCGAAAAAATATAGTGAGAAGAATATAACGAAAATATTTCTAAAAAAGGAAAATAAAAAAGAACAAAGAAAGTGAAGGATAAAATAAGAATGTGATGAAAGAAGTAGAATTTGGAAGCGAATGAAAAAGAAAAGGAAGAAGAGAGAAGGAAAGGAAACGAAGAAAGAAGGAAAAGAAGAGAGAATGAAAATGAAAAAGAAGAAACAAGAGAGAAGGAAAAGAAGTGAGAAGGAAAGGAAAAGAAGAAAGAAAAGAGAAAGAAAAGGAAAGTAAGAAAGAAAGGAGAGAGAAGGAAAAGGAAAGGAAATGAGAGAGAAGAAAAAGGAAAAGAAGAAAGAAGGAATAGGAGAGAGAATGAAAAGAAAAGAAGTGAGAATGAAAAGGAAAAGAAGAAAGAAGAGAGAATAAAAAAGAACAAGAAGGGAGAAGGAAAAGGAAAAGAAGAAAGAAGGAAAAGGAAAAGAAGAAAGAAAAGAGAATGAAAAGGGAAAAGAAGAAACAAGAGAGAAGGAAAAGAAGAGAGAAGATAAGGAGAAGAAGAAAGAAGAGAGAAAGAAAAGGAAAGGAAGAAAGAAAGAAGTAAAAGGAAAAGAAAAAAGGAGATAGAAGGAAAAGGAAAAGAAAGGAGAGAGAAGAAAAAGGGAAAGAAGAAAGGAGAGAGAAGGAAAAGGAAGAGAAAGGAAATAGAAGAAAAGGAAAAGAAGAGAGAAGAATGAAGGAAAAGGAGAGAGAATGAAAAGAAAAGAAGAAAGGAGAGAGTAGGAAAAGGAAAAAAGAAAGAATAGAGAATGAAAAAGAAAAAGAAGATAGAATGAAAAGGAAAAGATGAAAGAAGAGAGAATGAAATGGAAAAAGAAGAAAGAAGAGAGAAGGAAAAGAAGAAAGAAGAGAGAAGGAAAAGGAAAAAAGAAAGAAGAGAGAATGAAAAGGAAAAAGAAGAAAGAAGAGAAAATGAGAAGGAAAAGAAGAAAAAAAGGAAACGAAGAGAGATGAAAAGGAAAAAGAATAAAGAAGAGAGAAGGAAAAGAAGAAAGAAAAGAGAAGGAAAAGGAAAAGAAGAAAGAAGGAAAAAGAAAAGAAAAAGAAGTGAGAATGAAAAGGGAAAAGAAGAAAGAAGAGAGAAGGAAAAGGAAAAAAGAAAGAAGAGAGAAAGATAAGAAAAAGAAGAGAGGAGAGAGAATGAAAAGGAAAAAGAAGAGAGAAGGAAAAAGAAAAGAAAAGGAAGAGAGAAGGGAAAGGAAAAGAAGTGAGAAAGAAAAGGAAAAGAAGAAAGAAGTGAGAAAGATAAGGAAAAGAAGAAAGGAGAGAGAATGAAAAAAAGAAGAGAGAAGGAAAAGGAAAAGAAAAGGAAGAGAGAAAGGAAAGGAAAAGAAGTGAGATGGAAAAGAAAAAGAAGAAAGAAGGAAAAGGAAAATAAGGGAGAAGGAAACGGAAAAGAAGAAAGAAAATAAAGGTGAAGAGTAAAAAAATAACAAAAAATGATAAAAGGAAAAAAAACGTAGGAGAAAGTGGAAGTATAGGTAGAAGAAAAAGAAAGAAAAAGAACAAAGAAAAAAAAACAAAGGAAAAGGAGAACTAAAGAAAAAAGGAAGAAAGAAAAAGAAGTCGACAACACTTTCATGTGTTTAGCGTCTTCTCTAGTGAAACAGAAATCCTTGTATGTTTTGAATCTTAATTTGTACCCTCTTACTTCCTGAAATAATGACCTTCATTTATTTGTCTGATTTTCATTGTAAGATTTTTGTTAAATTTACGAAGGTCAAATAAAGAAAAATAACAAGAAAGAAAATCTAAGGTGAGGAAGAAATAAGGAATGAATGAAAAAATAATGTAAAGTAAAGAGAAAGGAAAGAAAGTAGAATGAAAAAAGAAGAGAAGCCATAAAAAGGAATGAAGAAATTAATTAAAAATAGAAAATGAAAAAAAGGAAGGTAAAAGTGAAAGTAGAAAGAAATAAAAAGTAAAGAAGAAAAAAGAAAAAATGAAGTAAAAAGAAAAAAGGGCAAAAAGGGGAGAAACGAAAAGGCGAAAAATAAAAAGTGGGGAAATGAAAATGGGAGAAATGAAAAGGCGAAAAAGTAAAAAGGGGAGAAATGAAAAGGCGAAAAAGTAAAAAGGGGAGAAACGAAAAGGCGAAATATAGAAGGTGGGGAAATGAAAAGGGGAGAAATGAAAAGGCGAAAAAGTAAAAAGGGGAGTAATGAAAAGGGGAGAAAGTAAAAAGGGGAGAAATGAAAAGGGGAGAAACGAAAAGGCGAAAAAGTAAAAAGGCGAGAAATGAAAAGACGAAAAAGTAAAAAGCGGTGAAATGAAAAGGGGAGAAACGAAAAGGCGAAAAAGTAAAAAGGGGAGTAATGAAAAGGGGAGAAACGAAAAGGCGAAATATAGAAAGTGGGGAAATGAAAAGGGGAGAAATGAAAAGGCGAAAAAGTAAAAAGGGGCGAAATGAAAAGGGGAGAAAGTAAAAAGGGGAGAAATGAAAAGGGGAGAAACGAAAAGGCGAAAAAGTAAAAAGGCGAGAAATGAAAAGACGAAAAAGTAAAAAGCGGTGAAATGAAAAGGGGAGAAACGAAAAGGCGAAAAAGTAAAAAGGGGAGTAATGAAAAGGGGAGAAACGAAAAGGCGAAATATAGAAAGTGGGGAAATGAAAAGGGGAGAAATGAAAAGGCGAAAAAGTAAAAAGGGGCGAAATGAAAAGGGGAGAAAGTAAAAAGGGGAGAAATGAAAAGGGGAGAAACGAAAAGGCGAAAAAGTAAAAAGGCGAGAAATGAAAAGACGAAAAAGTAAAAAGCGGTGAAATGAAAAGGGGAGAAACGAAAAGGCGAAAAACAAAAAGTGGGGAAATGAAAAGGGGAGAAATGAAAAGTAAGCGCATAGAAAAAGAGAGTAATAAAAAGGAATGACGAAAAAAAAGAAGGAAAATTAGAGGAAGAAAATGAAGAATGAAGAAATAGGATGAAATGAAGGAAGAAATGAAGGACAAATGTCGGGGGCTTGGAATAAAATGTCGTCTGAGAAGATTGTGAAAGCTGAGGTAAAGAAAGGATATTTAAAAGGAAATAAGAATAAAAGTGAGACGCAAATAATGATTAAGAAGACGGCAAGAAAAGAAAAAAAAGGAATAAGAATGACACGAGAGGAAAAAAGGCAGCAACGTTATTAAATAAAAAAGAATGGAAACACAAAAGAAATTAAAATAAATTATAAAGAAAGAAAGGAAGTAATAAAAAGTCCGGATCGGTAGAATATAAGAGAAGGTGAAAGAAAAGAAGAAAAAGAAAACGAAAAGTGAGTGCTGAAAAATAAATAAAGTAAGTAAGCTAGGTAGGCAGGAAGGAAAAAAAGAAAGAAAGAAACGATGTCATTTTAATGAAGTTAAGGAGGAAAGAAAGAACAAATTGAAAGATAAGTTATGCAGAAGATGAGTGAAGGAAGAAAGAAAAATTGAAAACAGAAAAAGCAAAATAGAAAAAGGTAGAAAAGAATAAAAGACAAAAAGGTAAAGACATAAGTGTAGAAAGGAAGAAAGCAAAGAAGGAATGAAAAAGGAAAGAAAGGAATTAGAAAAGAAGGCTAAAGGAAAGAAAAAAAGGAAGCTGAAAGTGAGAAAAAAAGAGGAGAAAAAATGGTAAAGAAGGAAGAAAAGGAAAAATGAACAAAGTCTTGAAAAAGAGGATGAGAGAGAGAGAGAGAGAGAGAGGAGAGAAAGAAAGAAAGGACAAGAAAGAAGAAAATAAGTTACAGAGAGAAGGAGAGGAGAGAAAGAGAAAAAAGAGGAAGGAAAGGAAAAAAAGAAAAGGATAGCGACAGATGAAGTATAAAATAAAAACACAAAACAGTAAAATATATATGTATGTGTGTGTGCAATTTTTATATATATTATTTATATATTATATATGCGCGGTACATATATATATATATATATTATATATATATATATATATATATATATATATATTATATATATATATATATTATATATATATATATATATATATATATTAATATGTGTGTGCAGGAGGGATATATATGTGTGTGTGTGTGTAATTTATATATATATTATTTATATATTATATATACACGGTATACATATATATATATATATATATATATATATATATATATATATATATATGTGTGTGTGTGTGTGTATGCAGAGGGGATACATATATATATATATGTGTGTGTGTATGTGTGCGTGTGTCTGTGTGCAGGAGGGTAGTGTAGGGTAGGGTAGGGTAATAGCCTGGGCGAAGTAGGTCTTTTTTTGTGACTTTTGAACCGGGAGTCTACCTTTTTTTTTCTTTTTTTTTTCTACAGGTCTCCAGGGCGTGTTTTGTGCGCTTTTAATGTAATATATGCGTGATTGTATGTCTTGGGTGCCACTCAGTTGCTACTTAATGCTGAGTAAACACAGCGCAACGACAGGCACACACATAGAGCCAAAAAGAAAAGAAATGAAGGAAAAAGGAAGAAATGAAATTTGTGAAGATAAAGGAAGTCGACCCCCACTCCCCCCCCAAAACCCCAAAAAACAAAAAACAAAAACCCCCCAAAAAACACAAGGCATAGTGGGAGGCGTTGAAGAAAAATATGAAAAAAAATTACAAATTATTCGCATTATTGCAACTATTATATTGTTTTGTACTTATTCAAATTTCACAACGCGTCGTATCTGTGAGCTCGCGTTGAAGATCAAGTGGCAGCAAGATCTATTCAGTACTGACGCTCTTTTCACTATTACTGTTAACTTTCTGGATATGAGGGTGATGCAACGGATATCGGCGCTGAACTTGGAATCGGCAAGCTGTCTAGTCTGTTACACTTAATTCTAGTATAAATGCATTTTGAAATGACCAGTAGTTCACCGTTGACCTACAGTAGATTTGGCTCTCAAACCTTGGCTTGCAACCAGTCTAAGAGAATGAGAATTCTGAATTCCAAACTGTAATCTACTCCGCTATCTTTCCATATTTTAATATCGGTCCTCCTCTGTGGCAGTCACTATTAACAATATCCCCACAGATTAAAGAGGTTACACACAAAAGTGGTACTCGAGTGAAGGAACATCGATACGCGCGTAAATGAAGGAGAGAGGTTTATTGTAAAAGAGAATACGCTACTGAAAGACAGGGAATCGGGTGGCAGGCTAGTAATTCCCGAAGCAAGGTTATTTACTTTACCTCCCCGCGAGGCAGGATGTGACACAAGGCTGTTTTTAATGAGCGGGTAAAACCGAGCCCGTAGACTCGGACAAAATGTCCCCGTAGACCCCGTATAAACGGGGTCGGCTAGCTGTCTACCACCCCAGAAAAGACTCTGCCCTTCGGCATAGCTTCGTCTGGGTTCCTCTCTGCCCGAAGCCAGAGAGTTCGACCAGCACAGCTGGAGACGAATCTCCAACTAATTCCCGAAGCAAGCCCCCAGGTATATCCTGTGCTCACTATATATAGCTACTGATATTGTCAGTCCACATAGGCTATAGGGAGTGTGGGACATTTCATTACAACAAAGAGACTTGAAGCAATAGAAATGTGATTTTACAGAAAAATTCGGAGAATACCATGAACCAAACATGGGAGCAACGACGAAGTTCTAGAGACAATGGCAACAAAAAGGAAACATATGATTAACGCTAGGAAAAGACAGCTGAAACTTCTGGGGCACATATTGAGGAAAGAGGGCTTGGAAAATTTGATACTCACAGGATAGATTGAAGGTAAGAGGAACAGAGGAAAGCAACGCCCATAATACCTGGCGAGCTGGAGCGAATGGATGCTAAAGCAGAGCTTGGGAGAGATGGCAAAAGTTATTAAGAGCTACAAAGGAGAATAAATTGGGGAGAGCCATGATCGCCAACCTCCTGAAGGGACACAGCACACAAAAAAGATCTTTCTCTAGATATGGCAATTCACAGAAAATAAACAAAAGGAATCTGTGGAGTGTTATGATCATCTACATCCTGAAGAAATACTGTATTTAAAATAATGTCTGGATAGATTTGTTGCATTTCCCCCAAGTTGGGGTGGTCGCTAATTGTTTTGGTTCAGCAATGAAAGATTTCAAACACAGAATTTTAACCTAACTATATTTTACTCATGTCCACAAGTACATTATCTAACTATCCGGTGTGGGTGGACCACTACCTACCTGCGGAGCCGTTTCGGACACGAAAGAGAACACGTCTACATAGTTTGACGAGTAGGAACCAACACGTTGAAACCTTTCTCCTATCTATCTTTCACACGCTAGCTCAGACAATCAAAATCAACTTTCCTATTATGGCTCACATCTGACCCCGAATATCAACCTCCGGAAGCCGTAGTCGAGCTACGTTTCCCCTAAAAATAATAGTCTGACAAACTATTATTTAACAGTTTAACTTTATCCTAACATCTCTTATTCCTTCAAGTCTCTTCAGAAGACTCACTGCGACCGTTCCAGATGCTCTCATCATAATTAATACAATTGCCATCATATTCTATACGTTTCAGTTCTTTGTCAAGATCTTCCGTATAGACGCGTTTATAGGGCGAGTTTTTAGGATCAGTTTGTTTACGCAAAAAATACTGCTTTGCAATATACACAGGTAATTTTGATTGCAGAAGTTAAAAAAGCATGCATTTTCGGTAACCGGTTGCACTATACATAGGTAATTTTTTTGTGTAGGTTTGAAAAAATTCTTGCTTTTTCGCAGACGATAACCTATGTGGTAGGCCTACATTGTCACGGTACCTTTGGCTAACCTTAACGGAAACAGGTAAGCCCCTTTAGCCTGCCCCCCACGTAGCCTAGATCCCTTCTTCAGGTTGCTACATGACCAACAGAATGTCATTCAATATGTGTGCCGCTTAAAAGCTACAAATACCTGATAGAAATGAAAAATTAAAAATATATTTTTGCCTTTTTCCAAGAAGAAACTTAGCCTTCGTACACAGGGTAAATTATCTACCCTAGTGATGCATGAACGAAAACAAAAGTACACTCTCAGGATAACTTTGGCTAACCTTACCTTTTTATTTAGAATGACTTATCATATATGTATACCTCAATTCGTGAAACATCCTTCCTTATGTAACAGTAACCCTGACAAAAACGTTGTCATTGGAAAGCAATAATTCAGCGATGTAAACACTTGCGAAAAGAAGATGAATGCAAATTTGAGATAGAAACAAATCTATTAATTCTTCATTTATATAAAAGGTATTTGTCGATTTTAAGAGGCATACATGGTGGATGAGGTTTTGCTCTTCATGTAGTTACAAAAGGGAAGAAATTTAGCCTACTTAGGCGTCAGGTCCAGGGTAAAGGAGCTATCGTAGTGAGGCATGGACGAAAACAGTAACTAAATCTTTGTATCAGATATTTTACGCTAAGTAGTTTTTTTTTTTTACCATTTTCGTGTAGCTTTGTGCAAAAAAGAATGAAGATCATTTATTTGCTACAAAATCTGTCCAGGACGATGCCCAGTACTGCAATATTTCACTACGGTAGGCCCACTGGTATTGCTCGGAAGCTGGGGTCGCATTATACACGTGCTATATGAACAAAATTCATATTTTTAGCTAAAATATTTAGGAGCCACCCTGTATATGGAGTTGACTTATACAGGACGTTTGGTATTTCCCGGGCTTTTTGTTTCACTCTACATTCGATCATTTGTTAAATAGTCGTCTTCTTTCGAGGTGAATTTCCGACGGAAGAATAAAAAAGAAACGTATGTACAAAGACAAATATAGTAAGGAAGTGTTTCAGTTCGAAACTGCTTCCATCTGAAGAAGCTCGGAGGGCATAATAATCGAAACGTTGTAATAATAACAATAAAAATGATGCAAATATTGTAAATACCGTATTTTGCTGACTCCTTTTTTCATTAGATTCCAACCAAATATATTTAAAGAAAAAAAAACAGTTTTTTCTTGTACTTTATAGGTCTCCCCAATATTCCCAATTTTAGCCAACAAGTAGCATATTTCAGCATGGAAATCTGGTATTCATCACAGACCAAGAAATATACAAAATTTATAGTGATTTACGAAGCGTAGCTTAGTTGCGGCACAAGGCCGAAAGTACGAGGCAGCAGTGAGCATCGAACACACTAGTTAGCCGCGATCTCTGCGAAACAAATTTGCTAACCTTTACACCACGTCGAAGTAGTTATTTGCTCCGGTCTCCCCTCTGAGACGAGATGTAACACGAGGCCAGGTTTAATGTCGGGCAACCCGAGCGCGTACACACAGGCCAAGGACAAAACTTGCTCAGTCCTCGTAACCGTCGGTTGCGCTGGCTTCGGTATCCCCCTCTCTAGAACAATGAGAGGGTGCAGCTTCAGGCAGCTGTTCCCCAGGGCCGGACGCCTCAAAGTATTATTTTCCTCAAGTGCATCTCTGTCCACGGAACTGAGCTGCACTCTGTCCGAAGTCAGAGGCACAACTGAGAAATGATAATATTACCCAGCGGACGATTTACTAAGCGCTGCTTAGATGTGACATAAGGCCGAAATTATGGAGCACCAAATGAGTATCGAATTGATCTGGAGAGACAAGCTTGTTCGGCATTACACTACTCCGAAGTAACAAATTTATTTAGAATGTAATAATTAGAAAAGAAGTGGCAATACATAAGACTACAGAAATCTAACATTATTGCTTGCTGACTAAAATACTAATTGTGACAAATTCATCACAAACCGGGGTTGAACCCTAATTTTAAATTAGCTACGGAAGATTAGAAGCGTAAAACAATAGTGTTATTCTTCCTTCTTTTTCTTTTTCGTTTTATGTGCCGTGTCCTTTCAGGACGTAGACTATCATGACCCGCCACTTCCCCCTATCATTTGTAGCTCTCAATAAGTTTCGCCTCTCTGCCACCTCCCTCAGACCACGTTCTGTCATCCACTTGCTTAAGCCCGTTAGGTATGTCATGCGTTGCTTTCCCTTGTCTCTCTTTCCCTCTATTCGACCCGTGAGTATCAGATTCTTCAGGCCCACCTTTCTCATTACGTGCCCCAGAAACTTCAGCTGCCTCCTCCTGATGTTAAGTATAAGCCTTCTCCTTGTTTGCATCCTCCCGTAAGACCTCATCGTTGCTCACACGCTCGGTCCATGATATCCTTAGCATCCTTCTGTAGAACCACATCTCCGTCACCTCAAGTCTCTTCTTCTTCTTCTTCTTTGAGGAGACTGTCCAACATTCGCTGCCGTAAAGGAAAACAAAATGTCACGTAACAGCTCAGCATTTTTTTTTGTTACCAGGGAAATCCTCCTGTCTCGCAATACTCTGCCCAGCTTTTGGAATGCGTCCTTGGTCTACGTATCTCAGTGTCGCACTTACGGTCTTCTGTCAGAAAACTTCCCAGATATTTAAACTTCTGCACCTGCTTGATTTTAGTGTCTCCGATCTGCAAATCGCATTTCGGTCTCATCCCTTTAAAGTGTCTAAAATACGGCATTGTGACCAGCAGTTCAAGAAGGAAGGGAGGTAGGTGTTGCTTAAGCAGGGTTAACCATAGCGGGGTTTTTCATTTCCTGTCTTTACTTCAGCATCCCAAATGCATAAATAGCTTCTCTGAAAACGTTTTTAATTTACTCTTGAAATCCTGGACTTGTTTTATTTTCAAGGGCACAGAATCGGATGTAACTGGGAAGTTGGCGCTAAACCAGGCACTCCAGACGATTTCTAGGAACGAAGGATGGTTTTTGGAGTTATTTCATAAAAAAAATGTGTCTTATAAGAGAACAAAATACGGTATTGATCGTATGTGAATTGGTGACATATTAATTTTGAATTCGATCCCTGTGCTGGGAAGTCCAGACAGTCACTCAGAGAAAACAGGACGAGCAATAATTGAGCAGTACCAAAAATAACAAGACGAGATCTCATTCAACATGGACAGCGGAACGAGAATAATCTAACCCCGTAGAATAAATAAAGCGGTCGGTTTAAAATTCCCTGAAGTTTACCCGTATCAATAAGTACCTGATGTAGACCGGAAGTGATAACAATATTAGTTCGAATGTAAATACGACCTTCTACATTTCTCATAACTTTGATTTTATATAAGATATCATTGCTCTCCACAACTTCCTGTGTTTATGCTGTTCATAATAATATTTCAGTCTTTCTCCCTGTTCTGCAACCCATTCACCACTTTTTATATACCAAGTCATTTCGAGACATGAGCGATCATAGCTCTCCACAACTTCCTGTCTTTTGTACGTAATAATGTTTGAGCCTTTAACCTTTACTCTTTCTTCTTGTTCTACAACCCATTCACTGCTTTGGTATGCCAATTCGAGATGTGAGCGATCATGGCTCTCCACTACTTCCTGTCTTCTGTTGCTTTGATTAATTTTTTCCTTGCTCTTCAATAGTCGCGCTACTTTTATGCAAGTCCCTTCGAGTGGGCGATTACAGCTCTTCCCAACTTCCTGCCATTTCCTGCTCTAAGCAATTATACCCTTTATTATTCTTCTTTCTCGCTGTTCTGACACAGCTTCCAAATCACTTCATTTCTCGCCTAAGTCAATCCTTTAAATCTACAAATCAACCATTCATCCTTTTATGGAATACTGCTGCCATATATGGTCTGGTGCTCTCGCTGTTCAACAAAATGTTCGACAAAATCCAGAGACGGATATGCAACGTTATTGGTCCTGATCTGGCATCCCGTACACAGTCAATTTCTCATAGACGTGCTGTAGCTTCCATCTATCTTTTCTACAAGAAATTTAATCGACGAGCACCGACGAGCTACTTTCACTGGTACTTAAACTGCATGAATTTAAGCGTGCCACTAGGTTGGCATTTCGGTCCCACCCTTTCACTGTCGAAACGGCTAAATGTAGCCATCTCTTCTACTCCAACAGCTTCTTAGCTCGCAACTCCCGTCAGTGGAACTCCCTTCTTATCACTCGCTTCCCTGATAGATATAATCTTCAAATATTCAAATGTAATGTCAATCGACATCGTCTGATACCGTGACCTTGATACCTGTCCTTTTCTTTATCATTTTCCCAAACACCCCTCTTTACTCTTACTTTCACTCTCTGTAAGCCCTTGCGTACTAGTGGCATACCCGTCTTGCTTGGGATAAAAAAAAAGAATGACAGGCGCTCAGTTCCTTCTCTCTAATACTTTGGTTTCCCAGGAAGAAAAAGGAATTCTACATCGCTTCAGATTGTATTTCGGTTTATCTTTATATGGAGGACTCGCTCGTTGCGGACGACACATGAGGGCGCAGTAAAGTATATAGGTATTCAGCTTCTATACTTCTATTGAAACGAATGATTGAGTCATGGTTGAGCCATTTTGCTTGAGTGGTTGAGGATCAGTTACCACATGTTCCCGCCTTGAGAGCAAGGCCTGCTTTACTGCGTGCGACAGAGCCACAGTGGCAGGCAAAAGGCTATCATTGAGAGGAGCAGCGTACTGCCGACTTGCTTTAATATTTGCACGCAGTTGATGACAATGTCCAAGTCGGCCTCGCGCAAACCTTTGTATAGACGAGAAGCAGGAGCAGAACAGCTCCTTCGCTCTAACGTTTTGTTTTTTTCCAAGTAAGAAAAGGGGATGCTTCCCCGCTTTAAATTGTCTTTGAGTTTGTCATAGTTACGTAAGAGTGGTCTTTCAGCTAACCTGCATGTTAGAAGCTGGCGAAAGAGAAGTTGTTTTGGAAGTCTAGTGTCACTCATAAAAGACAAATGTCCTGACCACCTGAGTTGGCTTTTCATTAGGATGGCTTCAATACCCGTCATGTTGCATTTAGTCAGAACTTCATCACTTCTAACGTGATCACCGCCTTTTCAGTTTCAGATCGTATGTATGCAACACACGTGGAAGGCATCAAGTTGACTGATTTGTCACTTGTACATAGAATTGACGACTATTCATTTCCAATTCATATATATATATATATATATATATATATATATATATATATATATATATGTATGTGTGTGTGTGCGTGTGTGTGTGTGCGTGTGTGTGTGTGTGCAGGTGTGCAGAAAAATAGGAAAGAACACGTTAGGTAAATAATCCGGAGTTCCTTAGTATTTTTGCTTTTATTTTTAAAAAGACAGTGCTCCATACAGAAGTAGAGCTTATATTATAATATTTTTTTTCAAAAATATGATTCCTTCGCTACATAAGAGTTCTCATGTTTCAAAAGCGAGAGCCGAGACCCTCAATATAATTATTGAAATGAAGTTGAATTAAAGCATCTGGTCTCGTTTCATCCTCACGCGAAAATTTAGGAATAAGCTATCTTGAGGTTTGCGCCTGTTTCTAAGTTGGTCTCTTGCAACATTAGTTACTATGGAAACGGCTGGGGGCGGCCATATTGGTTAGGTGGTCGTAGAGTTAAGAGTTAATTTTTATCCACAGACCGGTCATCATCGGAAAGTTTATGTCAGGTTATGGTGGGGTCCCTATTTCAAATCTGATAGTAGCGGTTGCCGTTAGTTAGTCTAAAGCGAAAGGTATTTTATGGCGTAGCGGCAGGTCGTTAAGTGTCGAGAGGATTCTGTTTTATTATTATTTATCTATCTATTAATCTCTTTATTTATTTGTTTATTCAAATGGCTATTTCTTATACAAACGTGTTGGACTGGATTACAAATTGTTTTTGACGATTTCACAAAGGGTTTTTCTATTTAATGATTGGGCTATCTCATCCATTGAGAGTCCTAGCACTGACAGGATATACATTGAGTCAACGAAGAATAGTTTTAAAATCAGATGGAGACAACACAAGAGCTCCTTCAACAAGATCCAAAACAGAAATCAGACATCGCTATCCCAATATTTCTGGCATTTAAAAGAAAGGAATAAAACATCAAAAGTAAAACGGAAAATAATAAATCGAACAAGAACTTGTAAAATCTGGGACGACCCATGCCCGTTATGCCTACATGAAAAACTACACATCATTAAGTTTCTAAATAATGAAAAGTTATTAAACCACAGGAAGGAGTTAACGGTTTTTTGCCGACATCAACAAATTTTCGCATTAAATAATTAATATAAAAAACAGATAAACAAATAAATTCCATAGTTTAAAAGCTTAGCCCAAAACGAAAACCCCGCAGAAGAGAAAATACTACTACTATTAATAATAATATTAATAATAATAATAATGATAAGAAAGAAAGAAAGAAAGAAAGAAAGAATACACGCGATGACATGATTAGATTGGTAAGAGAATTCACTGGGTGGTATAACGTATATAAATAAGGCTTCAGTGTAAAAAAGAAGTGGTAGGAATACCAGCCAGAGGCGGTGGTAAAAAATAACAGTCACAAGATATTTGGGGATTTCTTGAAAATCCGGCTTTATTGTGATAGATATTGTTATGGTACGTAAGGACTCTCACAGCTATAAATAGGAGCAGGTATTGCCTTTTTTGAGACGGACATTCGGACCAAACATTCTTGCTGTAACACTCTCGTTTTTATATGTTTGTATTACTGTTTCAGTTAATATATTTGTTTAACTCAATTCCTCTCTTTGTGACTTTATTTCTGGCCCTAACAAGGCAACAAAAGATACGGAAAATAACAAGTGTCAAGTTATTGATGTACCCCAAAGAAAAGAATTTAAATATACCAAGATCTGGCGAGGAAGTTAAAGAAACTATGGAATATGACCGTTGAAGTAATTCCTATAGTAATGGATGCATTTGGAACAAAACCTAGATACGTCAACTTGAAAGAGTGCTCGGAAAGAATTGCAATTGAGAGCAGATTGGAGATTGCCAGATAACTACCATCATTTATTTGAAGAGGATTCTCTGAAAGGTTCTTGAGTTGTGAGGAGACTTGTTGACACCATGACTCAAGAACAGAATTAACTACGTTAATGCGCGACATTAGCATAATAATAAATAAATTTTCAAATCACTATTTAATAATAATAATATTAATAATAATAATAATAATAATAATAATAGCAGTAATGATAATAAAATCGAAATTTCAAACATGTGGCACATGGGAACATCAACAATCCCTGTTGTAGTTGGAGTCCTCGGATTGGTTGGAAAAGATTCCAGTAGACTCATTGAAGGGATTCCTGGAAGACCATGCCTTAAAGAAATATATTGTGTACATTTATTATAGATAAATATTATGTGATTAATTAAATTGTGTTGGAATCCATTTTTTTATTCATTTTCATGTAATTATTAAAAATCAGCTTAGAATGAGAAGTCGAAGCAAATAAAAATATGCGGCCATATTTCTGATTTGTTTTTTCTAGCATTTCAATTTGTTTCTTTTTTTCGATTATCCTTCCTTATCTTTTATCCCTCTTTTTCACTTTCGTCTTTCGCGATTGTTTTTCCTTCTCTTCTGCCTTTTTTCTTTCCTTTTTTCTTCCTTATACGTTATCCCTCTTTTCCACTTTCGTCATTTGCGATTGTTTTTCCTTCTCTTCTGCCTTTTTTCTTTCCTTTTTTCTTCCTTATACTTTATCCCTCTTTTCCACTTTCGTCATTCGCGATTGTTTTTTCCTTCTCTTCTGGCTTTTTTCTTTCCTTTTTTGTTCCTTATATTTTTTCCCTCTTTTCCACTTTCGTCATTCGCGAGTGTTTTTCCTTCTCTTCTGCCTTTTTTCTTTCCTTTTTTCTTCCTTATACTTTATCCCTCTTTTCCACTTTCGTCATTCGCGATTGTTTTTCCTTCTCTTCTGCCTTTTTTCTTTCCTTTTTTCTTCCTTATACTATATCCCTCTTTTCCACTTTCGTCATTCGCGATTGTTTTTTCCTTCTCTACTGTCTTTTTTCTTTCCTTTTTTCTTCCTTATACTATATCCCTCTTTTCCACTATCGTCATTCGCGATTCTTTTTTCCTTCTCTACTGTCTTTTTTCTTTCCTTTTTTCTTCCTTATACTTTATCCCTCTTTTTCACTTTCGTCATTCGCGATTGTTATTCCTTCTCTTCTGCCTTTTTTCTTTCCTTTTTTCTTCCTTATACTTTATCCCTCTTTTCCACTTTCGTCATTCGCGATTGTTTTTCCTTCTCTTCTGCCTTTTTTCTTTCCTTTTTTCTTCCTTATAATTTATCCCTCTTTTACACTTTCGTCATTCGCGATTGTTTTTCCTTCTCTTCTGCCTTTTTTCTTTCCTTTTTTGTTCCTTATACTTTATCCCTCTTTTCCACTTTCGTCATTCGCGATTGTTTTTCCGTCTCTTCTGCCTTTTTTCTTTCCTTTTTTCTTCCTTATACTTTATCCCTCTTTTCCACTTTCGTCATTCGCGATTGTTTTTTCCTTCTCTACTGCCTTTTTTCTTTCCTTTTTTCTTCCTTATACTTTATCCCTCTTTTTCACTTTCGTCATTCGCGATTGTTTTTCCTTCTCTTCTGCCTTTTTTCTTTCCTTTTTTCTTCCTTATACTTTATCCCTCTTTTCCACTTTCGTCATTCGCGATTGTTTTTCCTTCTCTTCTGCCTTTTTTCTTTCCTTTTTTCTTCCTTATACTATATCCCTCTTTTCCACTTTCGTCATTCGCGATTGTTTTTTCCTTCTCTACTGCCTTTTTTCTTTCCTTTTTTCTTCCTTATACGTTATCCCTCTTTTCCACTTTCGTCATTTGCGATTGTATTTCCTTCTCTTCTGCCTTTTTTCTTTCCTTTTTTCTTCCTTATACTTTATCCCTCTTTTCCACTTTCGTCATTCGCGATTGTTTTTCCTGGTCTTCTGCCTTTTTTCTTTCCTTTTTCGTCCTTATAATTTATCCCTCATTTCCACTTTCGTCACTCGCGATTGTTTTTTCCTTCTCTTCTGCCATTTTTCTTTCCTTTTTTCTTCCTTATACTATATCCCTCTTTTCCACTTTCGTCATTCGCGATTGTTTTTTCCTTCTCTACTGCCTTTTTTCTTTCCTTTTTTCTTCCTTATACTTTATCCCTCTTTTTCATTTTGGTCATTCGCGATTGTTTTTCCTTCTCTTCTGCCTTTTTTCTTTCCTTTTTTCTTCCTTATACTTTATCCCTCTTTTCCACTTTCGTCATTCGCAATTGTTTTTCCTTCTCTTCTGCCTTTTTTCTTTCCTTTTTTCTTCCTTATACTTTATCCCTCTTTTCCACTTTCGTCATTCGCGATTGTTTTTTCCTTCTCTTCTGCCTTTTTTCTTTCCTTTTTTCTTCCTCATACTTTATCCCACTTTTCCACTTTCGTCATTCGCGATTGTTTTTTCCTTCTCTTCTGCCTTTTTTCTTTCCTTTTTTCTTCCTTATACTTTATCCCTCTTTTCCACTTTCGTCATTCGCAATTGTTTTTCCTTCTCTTCTGCCTTTTTTCTTTCCTCTTTTCTTCCTTATACTTTATCCCTCTTTTCCACTTTCGTCACTCGCGATTGTTTTTTCCTTCTCTTCTGCCTTTTTTCTTTCCTTTTTTCTTCCTTATACTTTATCCCTCTTTTCCACTTTCGTCATTCGCGATTGTTTTTTCCTTCTCTTCTGCCTTTTTTCTTTCCTTTTTTCTTCCTTATACTTTATCCCTCTTTTCCACTTTCGTCATTCGCGATTGTTTTTTCCTTCTCTTCTGCCTTTTTTCTTTCCTTTTTTCTTCCTTATACTTTATCCCTCTTTTCCACTTTCGTCATTCGCGATTGTTTTTTCCATCTCTTCTGCCTTTTTTCTTTCCTTTTTTCTTCCTTATACTTTATCCCTCTTTACCACTTTCGTCATTCGCGATTGTTTTTCCTTCTCTTCTGCCTTTTTTCTTTCCTTTTTTCTTCCTTATACTTTATCCCTCTTTTCCACTTTCGTCATTCGCGATTGTTTTTTCCATCTCTTCTGCCTTTTTTCTTTCCTTTTTTCTTCCTTATACTTTATCCCTCTTTACCACTTTCGTCATTCGCGATTGTTTTTCCTTCTCTTCTGCCTTTTTTCTTTCCTTTTTTCTTCCTTATACTTTATCCCTCTTTTCCACTTTCGTCATTCGCGATTGTTTTTTCCTTCTCTTCTGCCTTTTTTCTTTCCTTTTTTCTTCCTTATACTTTATCCCTCTTTTCCACTTTCGTCATTCGCGATTGTTTTTCCTTCTCTTCTGCCTTTTTTCTTTCCTTTTTTCTTCCTTATACTTTATCCCTCTTTTCCACTTTCGTCATTCGCGATTGTTTTTTCCATCTCTTCTGCCTTTTTTCTTTCCTTTTTTCTTCCTTATACTTTATCCCTCTTTTCCACTTTCGTCATTCGCGATTGTTTTTTCCTTCTCTTCTGCCTTTTTTCTTTCCTTTTTTCTTCCTTATACTTTATCCCTCTTTTCCACTTTCGTCATTCGCGATTGTTTTTTCCTTCTCTTCAGCCTTTTTTTACTTTCCTTTTTTCTTCCTTATACTTTATCCCTCTTTTCCACTTTCGTCATTCGCGATTGTTTTTTCCTTCTCTTCAGCCTTTTTTTACTTTCCTTTTTTCTTCCTTATACTTTATCCCTCTTTTCCACTTTCGTCATTCGCGATTGTTTTTCCTTCTCTTCTGCCTTTTTTCTTTCCTTTTTTCTTCCTTATACTTTATCCCTCTTTTCCACTTTCGTCACTCGCGATTGTTTTTTCCTTCTCTTCTGCCTTTTTTCTTTCCTTTTTTCTTCCTTATACTTTATCCCTCTTTTCCACTTTCGTCACTCGCGATTGTTTTTTCCTTCTCTTCTGCCTTTTTTCTTTCCTTTTTTCTTCCTTATACTTTATCCCTCTTTTCCACTTTCGTCACTCGCGATTGTTTTTTCCTTCTCTTCTGCCTTTTTTCTTTCCTTTTTTCTTCCTTATACTTTATCCCTCTTTTCCACTTTCGTCATTCGCGATTGTTTTTTCCTTCTCTTCAGCCTTTTTTTACTTTCCTTTTTTCTTCCTTATACTTTATCCCTCTTTTCCACTTTCGTCATTCGCGATTGTTTTTTCCTTCTCTTCAGCCTTTTTTTACTTTCCTTTTTTCTTCCTTATACTTTATCCCTCTTTTCCACTTTCGTCATTCGCGATTGTTTTTCCTTCTCTTCTGCCTTTTTTCTTTCCTTTTTTCTTCCTTATACTTTATCCCTCTTTTCCACTTTCGTCACTCGCGATTGTTTTTTCCTTCTCTTCTGCCTTTTTTCTTTCCTTTTTTCTTCCTTATACTTTATCCCTCTTTTCCACTTTCGTCACTCGCGATTGTTTTTTCCTTCTCTTCTGCCTTTTTTCTTTCCTTTTTTCTTCCTTATACTTTATCCCTCTTTTCCACTTTCGTCACTCGCGATTGTTTTTTCCTTCTCTTCTGCCTTTTTTCTTTCCTTTTTTCTTCCTTATACTTTATCCCTCTTTTCCACTTTCGTCATTCGCGATTGTTTTTTCCTTCTCTTCAGCCTTTTTTTACTTTCCTTTTTTCTTCCTTATACTTTATCCCTCTTTTCCACTTTCGTCATTCGCGATTGTTTTTTCCTTCTCTTCAGCCTTTTTTTACTTTCCTTTTTTCTTCCTTATACTTTATCCCTCTTTTCCACTTTCGTCATTCGCGATTGTTTTTCCTTCTCTTCTGCCTTTTTTCTTTCCTTTTTTCTTCCTTATACTTTATCCCTCTTTTCCACTTTCGTCACTCGCGATTGTTTTTTCCTTCTCTTCTGCCTTTTTTCTTTCCTTTTTTCTTCCTTATACTTTATCCCTCTTTTCCACTTTCGTCACTCGCGATTGTTTTTTCCTTCTCTTCTGCCTTTTTTCTTTCCTTTTTTCTTCCTTATACTTTATCCCTCTTTTCCACTTTCGTCACTCGCGATTGTTTTTTCCTTCTCTTCTGCCTTTTTTCTTTCCTTTTTTCTTCCTTATACTTTATCCCTCTTTTCCACTTTCGTCAGTCGCGATTGTTTTTTCCTTCTCTTCAGCCTTTTTTTACTTTCCTTTTTTCTTCCTTATACTTTATCCCTCTTTTCCACTTTCGTCATTCGCGATTGTTTTTTCCTTCTCTTCAGCCTTTTTTTACTTTCCTTTTTTCTTCCTTATACTTTATCCCTCTTTTCCACTTTCGTCATTCGCGATTGTTTTTCCTTCTCTTCTGCCTTTTTTCTTTCCTTTTTTCTTCCTTATACTTTATCCCTCTTTTCCACTTTCGTCACTCGCGATTGTTTTTTCCTTCTCTTCTGCCTTTTTTCTTTCCTTTTTTCTTCCTTATACTTTATCCCTCTTTTCCACTTTCGTCACTCGCGATTGTTTTTTCCTTCTCTTCTGCCTTTTTTCTTTCCTTTTTTCTTCCTTATACTTTATCCCTCTTTTCCACTTTCGTCACTCGCGATTGTTTTTTCCTTCTCTTCTGCCTTTTTTCTTTCCTTTTTTCTTCCTTATACTTTATCCCTCTTTTCCACTTTCGTCATTCGCGATTGTTTTTTCCTTCTCTTCAGCCTTTTTTTACTTTCCTTTTTTCTTCCTTATACTTTATCCCTCTTTTCCACTTTCGTCATTCGCGATTGTTTTTTCCTTCTCTTCAGCCTTTTTTTACTTTCCTTTTTTCTTCCTTATACTTTATCCCTCTTTTCCACTTTCGTCATTCGCGATTGTTTTTTCCTTCTCTTCTGCCTTTTTTCTTTCCTTTTTTCTTCCTTATACTTTATCCCTCTTTTCCACTTTCGTCACTCGCGATTGTTTTTTCCTTCTCTTCTGCCTTTTTTCTTTCCTTTTTTCTTCCTTATACTTTATCCCTCTTTTCCACTTTCGTCATTCGCGATTGTTTTTTCCTTCTCTTCTGCCTTTTTTCTTTCCTTTTTTCTTCCTTATACTTTATCCCTCTTTTCCACTTTCGTCATTCGCGATTGTTTTTTCCTTCTCTTCAGCCTTTTTTTACTTTCCTTTTTTCTTCCTTATACTTTATCCCTCTTTTCCACTTTCGTCATTCGCGATTGTTTTTCCTTCTCTTCTGCCTTTTTTCTTTCCTCTTTTCTTCCTTATACTTTATCCCTCTTTTCCACTTTCGTCATTCGCGATTGTTTTTTCCTTCTCTTCTGCCTTTTTTCTTTCCTTTTTTCTTCCTTATACTTTATCCCTCTTTTCCACTTTCGTCATTCGCGATTGTTTTTTCCTTCTCTTCTGCCTTTTTTCTTTCCTTTTTTCTTCCTTATACTTTATCCCTCTTTTCCACTTTCGTCATTCGCGATTGTTTTTTCCTTCTCTTCTGCCTTTTTTCTTTCCTTTTTTCTTCCTTATACTTTATCCCTCTTTTCCACTTTCGTCATTCGCGATTGTTTTTTCCTTCTCTTCTGCCTTTTTTCTTTCCTTTTTTCTTCCTTATACTTTATCCCTCTTTTCCACTTTCGTCATTCGCGATTGTTTTTTCCTTCTCTTCTGCCTTTTTTCTTTCCTTTTTTCTTCCTTATACTTTATCCCTCTTTTCCACTTTCGTCATTCGCGATTGTTTTTTCCTTCTCTTCTGCCTTTTTTCTTTCCTTTTTTCTTCCTTATACTTTATCCCTCTTTTCCACTTTCGTCATTCGCGATTGTTTTTTCCTTCTATTCTGCCTTTTTTCTTTCCTTTTTTCTTCCTTATACTTTATCCCTCTTTTCCACTTTCGTCACTCGCGATTGTTTTTTCCTTCTATTCTGCCTTTTTTCTTTCCTTTTTTCTTCCTTATACTTTATCCCTCTTTTCCACTTTCGTCATTCGCGATTGTTTTTTCCTTCTCTTCAGCCTTTTTTTACTTTCCTTTTTTCTTCCTTATACTTTATCCCTCTTTTCCACTTTCGTCATTCGCGATTGTTTTTCCTTCTCTTCTGCCTTTTTTCTTTCCTCTTTTCTTCCTTATACTTTATCCCTCTTTTCCACTTTCGTCATTCGCGATTGTTTTTTCCTTCTCTTCTGCCTTTTTTCTTTCCTTTTTTCTTCCTTATACTTTATCCCTCTTTTCCAGTTTCGTCATTCGCGATTGTTTTTTCCTTCTCTTCTGCCTTTTTTCTTTCCTTTTTTCTTCCTTATACTTTATCCCTCTTTTCCACTTTCGTCATTCGCGATTTCCTCTTTTCTTCCTTATACTTTATCCCTCTTTTCCACTTTCGTCATTCGCGATTGTTTTTTCCTTCTCTTCTGCCTTTTTTCTTTCCTCTTTTCTTCCTTATACTTTATCCCTCTTTTCCACTTTCGTCACTCGCGATTGTTTTTTCCTTCTCTTCTGCCTTTTTTCTTTCCTTTTTTCTTCCTTATACTTTATCCCTCTTTTCCACTTTCGTCACTCGCGATTGTTTTTTCCTTCTCTTCTGCCTTTTTTCTTTCCTCTTTTCTTCCTTATACTTTATCCCTCTTTTCCACTTTCGTCACTCGCGATTGTTTTTTCCTTCTCTTCTGCCTTTTTTCTTTCCTCTTTTCTTCCTTATACTTTATCCCTCTTTTCCACTTTCGTCATTCGCGATTGTTTTTTCCTTCTCTTCTGCCTTTTTTCTTTCCTATTTTCTTCCTTATACTTTATCCCTCTTTTCCACTTTCGTCACTCGCGATTGTTTTTTCCTTCTCTTCTGCCTTTTTTCTTTCCTCTTTTCTTCCTTATACTTTATCCCTCTTTTCCACTTTCGTCATTCGCGATTGTTTTTTCCTTCTCTTCTGCCTTTTTTCTTTCCTCTTTTCTTCCTTATACTTTATCCCTCTTTTCCACTTTCGTCATTCGCGATTGTTTTTTCCTTCTCTTCTGCCTTTTTTCTTTCCTCTTTTCTTCCTTATACTTTATCCCTCTTTTCCACTTTCGTCATTCGCGATTGTTTTTTCCTTCTCTTCTGCCTTTTTTCTTTCCTCTTTTCTTCCTTATACTTTATCCCTCTTTTCCACTTTCGTCATTCGCGATTGTTTTTTCCTTCTCTTCTGCCTTTTTTCTTTCCTCTTTTCTTCCTTATACTTTATCCCTCTTTTCCACTTTCGTCATTCGCGATTGTTTTTTCCTTCTCTTCTGCCTTTTTTCTTTCCTCTTTTCTTCCTTATACTTTATCCCTCTTTTCCACTTTCGTCATTCGCGATTGTTTTTTCCTTCTCTTCTGCCTTTTTTCTTTCCTCTTTTCTTCCTTATACTTTATCCCTCTTTTCCACTTTCGTCATTCGCGATTGTTTTTTCCTTCTCTTCTGCCTTTTTTCTTTCCTCTTTTCTTCCTTATACTTTATCCCTCTTTTCCACTTTCGTCACTCGCGATTGTTTTTTCCTTCTCTTCTGCCTTTTTTCTTTCCTCTTTTCTTCCTTATACTTTATCCCTCTTTTCCACTTTCGTCATTCGCGATTGTTTTTTCCTTCTCTTCTGCCTTTTTTCTTTCCTCTTTTCTTCCTTATACTTTATCCCTCTTTTCCACTTTCGTCATTCGCGATTGTTTTTTCCTTCTCTTCTGCCTTTTTTCTTTCCTCTTTTCTTCCTTATACTTTATCCCTCTTTTCCACTTTCGTCACTCGCGATTGTTTTTTCCTTCTCTTCTGCCTTTTTTCTTTCCTCTTTTCTTCCTTATACTTTATCCCTCTTTTCCACTTTCGTCATTCGCGATTGTTTTTTCCTTCTCTTCTGCCTTTTTTCTTTCCTCTTTTCTTCCTTATACTTTATCCCTCTTTTCCACTTTCGTCACTCGCGATTGTTTTTTCCTTCTCTTCTGCCTTTTTTCTTTCCTCTTTTCTTCCTTATACTTTATCCCTCTTTTCCACTTTCGTCACTCGCGATTGTTTTTTCCTTCTCTTCTGCCTTTTTTCTTTCCTCTTTTCTTCCTTATACTTTATCCCTCTTTTCCACTTTCGTCATTCGCGATTGTTTTTTCCTTCTCTTCTGCCTTTTTTCTTTCCTCTTTTCTTCCTTATACTTTATCCCTCTTTTCCACTTTCGTCACTCGCGATTGTTTTTTCCTTCTCTTCTGCCTTTTTTCTTTCCTCTTTTCTTCCTTATACTTTATCCCTCTTTTCCACTTTCGTCACTCGCGATTGTTTTTTCCTTCTCTTCTGCCTTTTTTCTTTCCTCTTTTCTTCCTTATACTTTATCCCTCTTTTCCACTTTCGTCATTCGCGATTGTTTTTTCCTTCTCTTCTGCCTTTTTCTTTCCTCTTTTCTTCCTTATACTTTATCCCTCTTTTCCACTTTCGTCATTCGCGATTGTTTTTTCCTTCTCTTCTGCCTTTTTTCTTTCCTCTTTTCTTCCTTATACTTTATCCCTCTTTTCCACTTTCGTCATTCGCGATTGTTTTTTCCTTCTCTTCTGCCTTTTTTCTTTCCTCTTTTCTTCCTTATACTTTATCCCTCTTTTCCACTTTCGTCATTCGCGATTGTTTTTTCCTTCTCTTCTGCCTTTTTTCTTTCCTCTTTTCTTCCTTATACTTTATCCCTCTTTTCCACTTTCGTCATTCGCGATTGTTTTTTCCTTCTCTTCTGCCTTTTTTCTTTCCTCTTTTCTTCCTTATACTTTATCCCTCTTTTCCACTTTCGTCATTCGCGATTGTTTTTTCCTTCTCTTCTGCCTTTTTTCTTTCCTCTTTTCTTCCTTATACTTTATCCCTCTTTTCCACTTTCGTCATTCGCGATTGTTTTTTCCTTCTCTTCTGCCTTTTTTCTTTCCTCTTTTCTTCCTTATACTTTATCCCTCTTTTCCACTTTCGTCACTCGCGATTGTTTTTTCCTTCTCTTCTGCCTTTTTTCTTTCCTCTTTTCTTCCTTATACTTTATCCCTCTTTTCCACTTTCGTCATTCGCGATTGTTTTTTCCTTCTCTTCTGCCTTTTTTCTTTCCTCTTTTCTTCCTTATACTTTATCCCTCTTTTCCACTTTCGTCACTCGCGATTGTTTTTTCCTTCTCTTCTGCCTTTTTTCTTTCCTCTTTTCTTCCTTATACTTTATCCCTCTTTTCCACTTTCGTCATTCGCGATTGTTTTTTCCTTCTCTTCTGCCTTTTTTCTTTCCTCTTTTCTTCCTTATACTTTATCCCTCTTTTCCACTTTCGTCATTCGCGATTGTTTTTTCCTTCTCTTCTGCCTTTTTTCTTTCCTCTTTTCTTCCTTATACTTTATCCCTCTTTTCCACTTTCGTCACTCGCGATTGTTTTTTCCTTCTCTTCTGCCTTTTTTCTTTCCTCTTTTCTTCCTTATACTTTATCCCTCTTTTCCACTTTCGTCATTCGCGATTGTTTTTTCCTTCTCTTCTGCCTTTTTTCTTTCCTCTTTTCTTCCTTATACTTTATCCCTCTTTTCCACTTTCGTCATTCGCGATTGTTTTTTCCTTCTCTTCTGCCTTTTTTCTTTCCTCTTTTCTTCCTTATACTTTATCCCTCTTTTCCACTTTCGTCACTCGCGATTGTTTTTTCCTTCTCTTCTGCCTTTTTTCTTTCCTCTTTTCTTCCTTATACTTTATCCCTCTTTTCCACTTTCGTCACTCGCGATTGTTTTTTCCTTCTCTTCTGCCTTTTTTCTTTCCTCTTTTCTTCCTTATACTTTATCCCTCTTTTCCACTTTCGTCATTCGCGATTGTTTTTTCCTTCTCTTCTGCCTTTTTTCTTTCCTCTTTTCTTCCTTATACTTTATCCCTCTTTTCCACTTTCGTCACTCGCGATTGTTTTTTCCTTCTCTTCTGCCTTTTTTCTTTCCTTTTTTCTTCCTTATACTTTATCCCTCTTTTCCACTTTCGTCATTCGCGATTGTTTTTTCCTTCTCTTCTGCCTTTTTTCTTTCCTCTTTTCTTCCTTATACTTTATCCCTCTTTTCCACTTTCGTCACTCGCGATTGTTTTTTCCTTCTCTTCTGCCTTTTTTCTTTCCTCTTTTCTTCCTTATACTTTATCCCTCTTTTCCACTTTCGTCATTCGCGATTGTTTTTTCCTTCTCTTCTGCCTTTTTTCTTTCCTCTTTTCTTCCTTATACTTTATCCCTCTTTTCCACTTTCGTCACTCGCGATTGTTTTTTCCTTCTCTTCTGCCTTTTTTCTTTCCTCTTTTCTTCCTTATACTTTATCCCTCTTTTCCACTTTCGTCATTCGCGATTGTTTTTTCCTTCTCTTCTGCCTTTTTTCTTTCCTCTTTTCTTCCTTATACTTTATCCCTCTTTTCCACTTTCGTCATTCGCGATTGTTTTTTCCTTCTCTTCTGCCTTTTTTCTTTCCTCTTTTCTTCCTTATACTTTATCCCTCTTTTCCACTTTCGTCACTCGCGATTGTTTTTTCCTTCTCTTCTGCCTTTTTTCTTTCCTCTTTTCTTCCTTATACTTTATCCCTCTTTTCCACTTTCGTCATTCGCGATTGTTTTTTCCTTCTCTTCTGCCTTTTTTCTTTCCTCTTTTCTTCCTTATACTTTATCCCTCTTTTCCACTTTCGTCATTCGCGATTGTTTTTTCCTTCTCTTCTGCCTTTTTTCTTTCCTCTTTTCTTCCTTATACTTTATCCCTCTTTTCCACTTTCGTCACTCGCGATTGTTTTTTCCTTCTCTTCTGCCTTTTTTCTTTCCTCTTTTCTTCCTTATACTTTATCCCTCTTTTCCACTTTCGTCACTCGCGATTGTTTTTTCCTTCTCTTCTGCCTTTTTTCTTTCCTCTTTTCTTCCTTATACTTTATCCCTCTTTTCCACTTTCGTCACTCGCGATTGTTTTTTCCTTCTCTTCTGCCTTTTTTCTTTCCTCTTTTCTTCCTTATACTTTATCCCTCTTTTCCACTTTCGTCACTCGCGATTGTTTTTTCCTTCTCTTCTGCCTTTTTTCTTTCCTCTTTTCTTCCTTATACTTTATCCCTCTTTTCCACTTTCGTCACTCGCGATTGTTTTTTCCTTCTCTTCTGCCTTTTTTCTTTCCTCTTTTCTTCCTTATACTTTATCCCTCTTTTCCACTTTCGTCACTCGCGATTGTTTTTTCCTTCTCTTCTGCCTTTTTTCTTTCCTCTTTTCTTCCTTATACTTTATCCCTCTTTTCCACTTTCGTCATTCGCGATTGTTTTTCCTTCTCTTCTGCCTTTTTTCTTTCCTCTTTTCTTCCTTATACTTTATCCCTCTTTTCCACTTTCGTCATTCGCAATTGTTTTTCCTTCTCTTCTGCCTTTTTTCTTTCCTCTTTTCTTCCTTATACTTTATCCCTCTTTTCCACTTTCGTCACTCGCGATTGTTTTTTCCTTCTCTTCTGCCTTTTTTCTTTCCTCTTTTCTTCCTTATACTTTATCCCTCTTTTCCACTTTCGTCATTCGCGATTGTTTTTTCCTTCTCTTCTGCCTTTTTTCTTTCCTTTTTTCTTCCTTATACTTTATCCCTCTTTTCCACTTTCGTCACTCGCGATTGTTTTTTCCTTCTCTTCTGCCTTTTTTCTTTCCTCTTTTCTTCCTTATACTTTATCCCTCTTTTCCACTTTCGTCATTCGCGATTGTTTTTTCCTTCTCTTCTGCCTTTTTTCTTTCCTCTTTTCTTCCTTATACTTTATCCCTCTTTTCCACTTTCGTCATTCGCAATTGTTTTTCCTTCTCTTCTGCCTTTTTTCTTTCCTCT
This sequence comes from Acanthosepion esculentum, assembly GCA_964036315.1. Lineage (NCBI taxonomy): Eukaryota > Metazoa > Mollusca > Cephalopoda > Sepiida > Sepiidae > Acanthosepion > Acanthosepion esculentum. Next base: position 75,569,303 of record OZ038506.1, read on the forward strand.
TTTCTTCCTTATACTTTATCCCTCTTTTCCACTTTCGTCACTCGCGATTGTTTTTTCCTTCTCTTCTGCCTTTTTTCTTTCCTCTTTTCTTCCTTATACTTTATCCCTCTTTTCCACTTTCGTCATTCGCGATTGTTTTTTCCTTCTCTTCTGCCTTTTTTCTTTCCTCTTTTCTTCCTTATACTTTATCCCTCTTTTCCACTTTCGTCACTCGCGATTGTTTTTTCCTTCTCTTCTGCCTTTTTTCTTTCCTCTTTTCTTCCTTATACTTTATCCCTCTTTTCCACTTTCGTCACTCGCGATTGTTTTTTCCTTCTCTTCTGCCTTTTTTCTTTCCTCTTTTCTTCCTTATACTTTATCCCTCTTTTCCACTTTCGTCATTCGCGATTGTTTTTTCCTTCTCTTCTGCCTTTCTTCTTTCCTTTTTTCTTCCTTATACTTTATCCCTCTTTTCCACTTTCGTCACTCGCGATTGTTTTTTCCTTCTCTTCTGCCTTTTTTCTTTCCTCTTTTCTTCCTTATACTTTATCCCTCTTTTCCACTTTCGTCACTCGCAATTGTTTTTCCTTCTCTTCTGCCTTTTTTCTTTCCTCTTTTCTTCCTTATACTTTATCCCTCTTTTCCACTTTCGTCATTCGCGATTGTTTTTTCCTTCTCTTCTGCCTTTCTTCTTTCCTTTTTTCTTCCTTATACTTTATCCCTCTTTTCCACTTTCGTCATTCGCGATTGTTTTTTCCTTCTCTTCTGCCTTTTTTCTTTCCTCTTTTCTTCCTTATACTTTATCCCTCTTTTCCACTTTCGTCACTCGCAATTGTTTTTCCTTCTCTTCTGCCTTTTTTCTTTCCTCTTTTCTTCCTTATACTTTATCCCTCTTTTCCACTTTCGTCATTCGCGATTGTTTTTTCCTTCTCTTCTGCCTTTTTTCTTTCCTCTTTTCTTCCTTATACTTTATCCCTCTTTTCCACTTTCGTCATTCGCGATTGTTTTTTCCTTCTCTTCTGCCTTTTTTCTTTCCTCTTTTCTTCCTTATACTTTATCCCTCTTTTCCACTTTCGTCACTCGCGATTGTTTTTTCCTTGTCTTCTGCCTTTTTTCTTTCCTCTTTTCTTCCTTATACTTTATCCCTCTTTTCCACTTTCGTCATTCGCGATTGTTTTTCCTTCTCTTCTGCCTTTTTTCTTTCCTCTTTTCTTCCTTATACTTTATCCCTCTTTTCCACTTTCGTCACTCGCGATTGTTTTTTCCTTCTCTTCTGCCTTTTTTCTTTCCTCTTTTCTTCCTTATACTTTATCCCTCTTTTCCACTTTCGTCATTCGCGATTGTTTTTTCCTTCTCTTCTGCCTTTTTTCTTTCCTTTTTTCTTCCTTATACTTTATCCCTCTTTTCCACTTTCGTCACTCGCGATTGTTTTTTCCTTCTCTTCTGCCTTTTTTCTTTCCTCTTTTCTTCCTTATACTTTATCCCTCTTTTCCACTTTCGTCATTCGCGATTGTTTTTCCTTCTCTTCTGCCTTTTTTCTTTCCTTTTTTCTTCCTTATACTTTATCCCTCTTTTCCACTTTCGTCATTCGCGATTGTTTTTTCCTTCACTTCTGCCTTTTTTCTTTCCTTTTTTCTTCCTTATACTTTATCCCTCTTTTCCACTTTCGTCACTCGCGATTGTTTTTTCCTTCTCTTCTGCCTTTTTTCTTTCCTCTTTTCTTCCTTATACTTTATCCCTCTTTTCCACTTTCGTCATTCGCGATTGTTTTTTCATTCTCTTCTGCCTTTTTTCTTTCCTTTTTTCTTCCTTATACTTTATCCCTCTTTTCCACTTTCGTCATTCGCGATTGTTTTTTCATTCTCTTCTGCCTTTTTTCTTTCCTTTTTTCTTCCTTATACTTTATCCCTCTTTTTCACTTTCGTCATTCGCGATTGTTTTTTCCTTCTCTTCTGCCTTTTTTCTTTCCTTTTTTCTTCCTTATACTTTATCCCTCTTTTCCACTTTCGTCATTCGCAATTGTTTTTCCTTCTCTTCTGCCTTTTTTCTTTCCTCTTTTCTTCCTTATACTTTATCCCTCTTTTCCACTTTCGTCATTCGCGATTGTTTTTTCCTTCTCTTCTGCCTTTTTTCTTTCCTCTTTTCTTCCTTATACTTTATCCCTCTTTTCCACTTTCGTCATTCGCGATTGTTTTTCCTTCTCTTCTGCCTTTTTTCTTTCCTTTTTTCTTCCTTATACTTTATCCCTCTTTTCCACTTTCGTCATTCGCGATTGTTTTTTCCTTCACTTCTGCCTTTTTTCTTTCCTTTTTTCTTCCTTATACTTTATCCCTCTTTTCCACTTTCGTCATTCGCGATTGTTTTTCCTTCACTTCTGCCTTTTTTCTTTCCTTTTTTCTTCCTTATACTTTATCCCTCTTTTCCACTTTCGTCATTCGCGATTGTTTTTTCCTTCACTTCTGCCTTTTTTCTTTCCTCTTTTCTTCCTTATACTTTATCCCTCTTTTCCACTTTCGTCATTCGCAATTGTTTTTCCTTCTCTTCTGCCTTTTTTCTTTCCTCTTTTCTTCCTTATCCTTTATCCCTCTTTTCCACTTTCGTCATTCGCGATTGTTTTTTCCTTCTCTTCTGCCTTTTTTCTTTCCTCTTTTCTTCCTTATACTTTATCCCTCTTTTCCACTTTCGTCATTCGCGATTGTTTTTTCATTCTCTTCTGCCTTTTTTCTTTCCTTTTTTCTTCCTTATACTTTATCCCTCTTTTCCACTTTCGTCATTCGCGATTGTTTTTTCATTCTCTTCTGCCTTTTTTCTTTCCTTTTTTCTTCCTTATACTTTATCCCTCTTTTTCACTTTCGTCATTCGCGATTGTTTTTTCCTTCTCTTCTGCCTTTTTTCTTTCCTTTTTTCTTCCTTATACTTTATCCCTCTTTTCCACTTTCGTCATTCGCAATTGTTTTTCCTTCTCTTCTGCCTTTTTTCTTTCCTCTTTTCTTCCTTATACTTTATCCCTCTTTTCCACTTTCGTCATTCGCGATTGTTTTTTCCTTCTCTTCTGCCTTTTTTCTTTCCTTTTTTCTTCCTTATACTTTATCCCTCTTTTTCACTTTCGTCATTCGCGATTGTTTTTTCCTTCTCTTCTGCCTTTTTTCTTTCCTTTTTTCTTCCTTATACTTTATCCCTCTTTTCCACTTTCGTCATTCGCGATTGTTTTTTCCTTCTCTTCTGCCTTTTTTCTTTCCTTTTTTCTTCCTTATACTTTATCCCTCTTTTCCACTTTCGTCATTCGCGATTGTTTTTTCCTTCTCTTCTGCCTTTTTTCTTTCCTTTTTTCTTCCTTATACTTTATCCGACTTTTCCACTTTCGTCATTCGCGATTGTTTTTCCTTCTCTTCTGACGTTTTTCTTTCCTTTTTTCTTCCTTATCCTTTATCCCTCTTTTCCACTTTCGTCATTCGCGATTGTTTTTTCCTTCTCTTCTGCCTTTTTTCTTTCCTTTTTTCTTCCTTATACTTTATCCCTCTTTTCCACTTTCGTCATTCGCGATTGTTTTTTCCTTCTCTTCTGCCTTTTTCTTTCCTTTTTTCTTCCTTATACTTTATTCCTCTTTTCCACTTTCGTCATTCGCGATTGTTTTTTCATTCTCTTCTGCCTTTTTTCTTTCCTTTCTTCTTCCCTATACTTTATCCCTCTTTTCTACTTTCGTCATTCGCGATTGTTTTTCCTTCTCTTCTTCCTTTTTTCTTTCTTTTTTTCTTCCTTATACTTTATCCCTCTTTTCCACTTTCGTCATTCGCGATTGTTTTTTCCTTCTCTTCTGCCTTTTTTCTTTCCTTTTTTCTTCCTCATACTTTATCCCTCTTTTCCACTTTCGTCATTCGCGATTGTTTTTCCTTCTCTTCTGCGTTTTTCTTTCCTTTTTTCTTCCTAATACTTTATCCCTCTTTTCCACTTTCGTCATTCGCGATTGTTTTTCCTTCTCTTCTGCCTTTTTTCTTTCCTTTTTTCTTCCTAATACTTTATCCCTCATTTCCACTTTCGTCATTCGCGATTGTTTTTCCTTCTCTTCTGCATTTTTTCTTTCCTTTTTTCTTCCTAATACTTTATCCCTCTTTTCCACTTTCGTCATTCGCGATTGTTTTTCCTTCTCTTCTGCCTTTTTTCTTTCCTTTTTTCTTCCTCATACTTTATCCCTCTTTTCCACTTTCGTCATTCGCGATTGTTTTTTCCTTCTCTTCTGCATTTTTTCTTTCCTTTTTTCTTCCTTATACTTTATCCCTCTTTTTCACTTTCGTCATTCGCGATTGTTTTTCCTTCTCTTCTGCCTTTTTTCTTTCCTTTTTTCTTCCTTATACTTTATCCCTCTTTTCCACTTTCGTCATTCGCGATTGTTTTTCCTTCTCTTCTGCCTTTTTTCTTTCCTTTTTTCTTCCTTATACTTTATCCCTCTTTTCCACTTTCGTCATTCGCGATTGTTTTTCCTTCTCTTCTGCCTTTTTTCTTTCCTTTTTTCTTCCTTATACTTTATCCCTCTTTTCCACTTTCGTCATTCGCGATTGTTTTTCCTTCTCTTCTGCCTTTTTCTTTCCTTTTTTCTTCCTTATACTTTATTCCTCTTTTCCACTTTCGTCATTCGCGATTGTTTTTTCCTTCTCTTCTGCCTTTTTTCTTTCCTTTTTTCTTCCTTATACTTTATCCCTCTTTTCCACTTTCGTCATTCGCGATTGTTTCTTCCTTCTCTTCTGCCTTTTTTCTTTCCTTTTTTCTTCCTTATACTTTATCCCACTTTTCCACTTTCGTCATTCGCGATTCTTTTTTCCTTCTCTTCTGCCTTTTTTCTTTCCTTTTTTCTTCCTTATACTTTATCCCTCTTTTCCACTTTCGTCATTCGCGATTGTTTTTCCTTCTCTTCTTCCTTTTTTCTTTCTTTTTTTCTTCCTTATACTTTATCCCTCTTTTCCACTTTCGTCATTCGCGATTGTTTTTTCCTTCTCTTATGCCTTTTTTCTTTCCTTTTTTCTTCCTTATACTTTATCCGACTTTTCCACTTTCGTCATTCGCGATTGTTTTTTCCTTCTCTTCTGCCTTTTTTCTTTCCTTTTTTCTTCCTCATACTTTATCCCTCTTTTCCACTTTCGTCATTCGCGATTGTTTTTTCCTTCTCTTCTGCATTTTTTCTTTCCTTTTTTCTTCCTAATACTTTATCCCTCTTTTCCACTTTCGTCATTCGCGATTGTTTTTCCTTCTCTTCTGCCTTTTTTCTTTCCTTTTTTCTTCCTCATACTTTATCCCTCTTTTCCACTTTCGTCATTCGCGATTGTTTTTTCCTTCTCTTCTGCATTTTTTCTTTCCTTTTTTCTTCCTCATACTTTATCCCTCTTTTCCACTTTCGTCATTCGCGATTGTTTTTTCCTTCTCTTCTGCATTTTTTCTTTCCATTTTTCTTCCTTATACTTTATCCCTCTTTTCCACTTTCGTCATTCGCAATTGTTTTTTCCTTCTCTTCTGCCTTTTTTCTTTCCTTTTTTCTTCCTTATACTTTATCCCTCTTTTCCACTTTCGTCATTCGCGATTGTTTTTCCTTCTCTTCTGCCTTTTTTCTTTCCTTTTTTCTTCCTCATACTTTATCCCTCTTTTCCACTTTCGTCATTCGCGATTGTTTTTTCCTTCTCTTCTGCATTTTTTCTTTCCTTTTTTCTTCCTTATACTTTATCCCTCTTTTTCACTTTCATCATTCGCGATTGTTTTTCCTTCTCTTCTGCCTTTTTTCTTTCCTTTCTTCTTCCTTATACTTTATCCCTCTTTTCCACTTTCGTCATTCGCAATTGTTTTTTCCTTCTCTTCTGCCTTTTTTCTTTCCTTTCTTCTTCCTTATACTTTATCCCTCTTTTCCACTTTCGTCATTCGCGATTGTTTTTCCTTCTCTTCTGCCTTTTTTCTTTCCTTTTTTCTTCCTTATACTTTATCCCTCTTTTCCACTTTCGTCATTCGCGATTGTTTTTCCTTCTCTTCTGCCTTTTTTCTTTCTTAATTTCTTCCTTATACTTTATCCCTCTTTTCCACTTTCGTCATTCGCGCTTGTTTTTTCCTTCTCTTCTGCCTTTTTTCTTTCCTTTTTTCTTCCTTATACTTTATCCCTCTTTTCCACTTTCGTCATTCACGATTGTTTTTCCTTCTCTTCTGCATTTTTCTTTCCTTTCTACTTCCCTATACTTTATCACTCTTTTCCACTTTCGTCATTCGCGATTGTTTTTTCCTTCTCTTCTGCCTTTTTCTTTCCTTTTTTGTTCCTTATACTTTATCCCTCTTTTCCACTTTCGTCATTCGCGATTGATTTTTCCTTCTCTTCTGCCATTTTTCTTTCCTTTTTTCTTCCTTATACTTTATCCGACTTTTCTACTTTCGTCATTCGCGATTGTTTTTCCTTCTCTTCTGACGTTTTTCTTTCCTTTTTTCTTCCTTATCCTTTTTCCCGTCTTTTTCACTTTCGTCATTCGCGATTGTTTTTTCCTACTCTTCTGCCTTTTTTCTTTCCTTTTTTCTTCCTTATACTTTATCCCTCTTTTCCACTTTCGTCATTCGCGATTGTTTTTCCTTCTCTTCTGCCTTTTTTCTTTCCTTTTTTCTTCCTTATACTATATCCCTCTTTTCCACTTTCGTCATTCGCGATTGTTTTTTCCTTCTCTTCTGCCTTTTTTCTTTCCTTTTTTCTTCCTTATACTTTATCCCTCTTTTCCACTTTCGTCATTCGCGATTGTTTTTTCCTTCTCTTCTGCCATTTTTCTTTCCTTTTTTCTTCCTTATACTTTATCCCTCTTTTCCACTTTCGTCATTCGCGATTGTTTTTCCTTCTCTTCTGCCTTTTTTCTTTCTTATTTTCTTCCTTATACTTTATCCCTCTTTTACACTTTCGTCATTCGCGCTTGTTTTTTCCTTCTCTTCTGCCTTCTTTCTTTCCTTTTTTCTTCCTTATACTTTATCCCTCTTTTCCACTTTCGTCATTCACGATTGTTTCTCCTTCTCTTCTGCATTTTTCTTTCCTTTCTTCTTCCCTATACTTTATCACTCTTTTCCACTTTCGTCATTCGCGATTGTTTTTTCCTTCTCTTCTGCCTTTTTCTTTCCTTTTTTCTTCCTTATACTTTATCCCTCTTTTCCACTTTCGTCATTCGCGATTGATTTTTCCTTCTCTTCTGCAATTTTTCTTTCCTTTTTTCTTCCTTATACTTTATCCGACTTTTCCACTTTCGTCATTCGCGATTGTTTTTCCTTCTCTTCTGACGTTTTTCTTTCCTTTTTTCTTCCTTATACTTTATCCCTCTTTTCCAATTTCGTCATTCGCGATTGTTTTTCCTTCTCTTCTGCATTTTTCTTTCCTTTCTTCTTCCCTATACTTTATCACTCTTTTCCACTTTCGTCATTCGCGATTGTTTTTTCCTTCTCTTCTGCCTTTTTCTTTCCTTTTTTCTTCCTTATACTTTATCCCTCTTTTCCACTTTCGTCATTCGCGATTGTTTTTCCTTCTCTTCTGACGTTTTTCTTTCCTTTTTTCTTCCTTATCCTTTTTCCCGTCTTTTTCACTTTCGTCATTCGCGATTGTTTTTTCCTACTCTTCTGCCTTTTTTCTTTCCTTTTTTCTTCCTTATACTTTATCCCTCTTTTCCACTTTCGTCATTCGCGATTGTTTTTCCTTCTCTTCTGCCTTTTTTCTTTCCTTTTTTCTTCCTTATACTATATCCCTCTTTTCCACTTTCGTCATTCGCGATTGTTTTTTCCTTCTCTTCTGCCTTTTTTCTTTCCTTTTTTCTTCCTTATACTTTATCCCTCTTTTCCACTTTCGTCATTCGCGATTGTTTTTTCCTTCTCTTCTGCCATTTTTCTTTCCTTTTTTCTTCCTTATACTTTATCCCTCTTTTCCACTTTCGTCATTCGCGATTGTTTTTCCTTCTCTTCTGCCTTTTTTCTTTCTTATTTTCTTCCTTATACTTTATCCCTCTTTTCCACTTTCGTCATTCGCGCTTGTTTTTTCCTTCTCTTCTGCCTTCTTTCTTTCCTTTTTTCTTCCTTATACTTTATCCCTCTTTTCCACTTTCGTCATTCACGATTGTTTCTCCTTCTCTTCTGCATTTTTCTTTCCTTTCTTCTTCCCTATACTTTATCACTCTTTTCCACTTTCGTCATTCGCGATTGTTTTTTCCTTCTCTTCTGCCTTTTTCTTTCCTTTTTTCTTCCTTATACTTTATCCCTCTTTTCCACTTTCGTCATTCGCGATTGATTTTTCCTTCTCTTCTGCAATTTTTCTTTCCTTTTTTCTTCCTTATACTTTATCCGACTTTTCCACTTTCGTCATTCGCGATTGTTTTTCCTTCTCTTCTGACGTTTTTCTTTCCTTTTTTCTTCCTTATACTTTATCCCTCTTTTCCAATTTCGTCATTCGCGATTGTTTTTCCTTCTCTTCTGCATTTTTCTTTCCTTTCTTCTTCCCTATACTTTATCACTCTTTTCCACTTTCGTCATTCGCGATTGTTTTTTCCTTCTCTTCTGCCTTTTTCTTTCCTTTTTTCTTCCTTATACTTTATCCCTCTTTTCCACTTTCGTCATTCGCGATTGTTTTTCCTTCTCTTCTGACGTTTTTCTTTCCTTTTTTCTTCCTTATCCTTTTTCCCGTCTTTTTCACTTTCGTCATTCGCGATTGTTTTTTCCTACTCTTCTGCCTTTTTTCTTTCCTTTTTTCTTCCTTATACTTTATCCCTCTTTTCCACTTTCGTCATTCGCGATTGTTTTTCCTTCTCTTCTGCCTTTTTTCTTTCCTTTTTTCTTCCTTATACTATATCCCTCTTTTCCACTTTCGTCATTCGCGATTGTTTTTTCCTTCTCTTCTGCCTTTTTTCTTTCCTTTTATCTTCCTTATACTTTATCCCTCTTTTCCACTTTCGTCATTCGCGATTGTTTTTTCCTTCTCTTCTGCCTTTTTTCTTTCCTTTTTTCTTCCTTATACTTTATCCCTCTTTTCCACTTTCGTCATTCGCGATTGTTTTTTCCTTCTCTTCTGCCTTTTTTCTTTCCTTTTTTCTTCCTAATACTTTATCCCTCTTTTCCACTTTCGTCGTTCGCGATTGTTTTTCCTTCTCTTCTGACGTTTTTCTTTCCTTTTTTCTTCCTTATACTTTATCCCTATTTTCCACTTTCGTCATTCGCGATTGTTTTTTCCTTCTCTTCTGCCTTTTTTCTTTCCTTTTTTCTTCCTTATACTTTATCCCTCTTTTCCACTTTCGTCATTCGCGATTGTTTTTTCCTTCTCTTCTGCCTTTTTTCTTTCCTTTTTTCTTCCTTATACTTTATCCCTCTTTTCCACTTTCGTCATTCGCGATTGTTTTTTCCTTCTCTTCTGCCTTTTTTCTTTCCTTTTTTCTTCCTTATACTTTATCCGACTTTTCCACTTTCGTCATTCGCGTTTGTTTTTCCTTCTCTTCTGACGTTTTTCTTTCCTTTTTTCTTCCTTATACTTTATCCCTCTTTTCCAATTTCGTCATTCGCGATTGTTTTTCCTTCTCTTCTGCATTTTTCTTTCCTTTCTTCTTCCCTATACTTTATCACTCTTTTCCACTTTCGACATTCGCGATTGTTTTTTCCTTCTCTTCTGCCTTTTTCTTTCCTTTTTTCTTCCTTATACTTTATCCCTCTTTTCCACTTTCGTCATTCGCGATTGATTTTTCCTTCTCTTCTGCCATTTTTCTTTCCTTTTTTCTTCCTTATACTTTATCCGACTTTTTCACTTTCGTCATTCGCGATTGTTTTTCCTTCTCTTCTGACGTTTTTCTTTCCTTTTTTCTTCCTCATCCTTTTTCCCGTCTTTTTCACTTTCGTCATTCGCGATTGTTTTTTCCTACTCTTCTGCCTTTTTTCTTTCCTTTTTTCTTCCTTATACTTTATCCCTCTTTTCCACTTTCGTCATTCGCGATTGTTTTTCCTTCTCTTCTGCCTTTTTTCTTTCCTTTTTTCTTCCTTATACTATATCCCTCTTTTCCACTTTCGTCATTCGCGATTGTTTTTTCCTTCTCTTCTGCCTTTTTTCTTTCCTTTTTTCTTCCTTATACTTTATCCCTCTTTTCCACTTTCGTCATTCGCGATTGTTTTTTCCTTCTCTTCTGCCTTTTTTCTTTCCTTTTTTCTTCCTTATACTTTATCCCTCTTTTCCACTTTCGTCATTCGCGATTGTTTTTTCCTTCTCTTCTGCCTTTTTTCTTTCCTTTTTTCTTCCTAATACTTTATCCCTCTTTTCCACTTTCGTCATTCGCGATTGTTTTTCCTTCTCTTCTGACGTTTTTCTTTCCTTTTTTCTTCCTTATACTTTATCCCTCTTTTCCACTTTCGTCATTCGCGATTGTTTTTCCTTCTCTTCTGCCTTTTTTCTTTCCTTTTTTCTTCCTTATACTTTATCCCTCTTTTCCACTTTCGTCATTCGCGATTGTTTTTCCTTCTCTTCTGCATTTTTCTTTCCTTTCTTCTTCCCTATACTTTATCACTCTTTTCCACTTTCGTCATTCGCGATTGTTTTTTCCTTCTCTTCTGCCTTTTTCTTTCCTTTTTTCTTCCTTATACTTTATCCCTCTTTTCCACTTTCGTCATTCGCGATTGTTTTTCCTTCTCTTCTGCCTTTTTTCTTTCCTTTTTTCTTCCTTATACTTTATCCCTCTTTTCCACTTTCGTCATTCGCGATTGTTTTTCCTCTTCTGCCTTTTTTCTTTCTTTTTTTCTTCCTTATACTTTATCCCTCTTTTCCACTTTCGTCATTCGCGATTGTTTTTTCCTTCTCTTCTGCCTTTTTTCTTTCCTTTTTTCTTCCTTATACTTTATCCCTCTTTTCCACTTTCGTCATTCGCGATTGTTTTTTCCTTCTCTTCTGCCTTTTTTCTTTCCTTTTTTCTTCCTTATACTTTATCCCTCTTTTCCACTTTCGTCATTCGCGATTGTTTTTCCTTCTCTTCTGCCTTTTTTCTTTCTTTTTTTCTTCCTTATACTTTATCCCTCTTTTCCACTTTCGTCATTCGCGATTGTTTTTAGTTTCTCTTCTGCCTTTTTTCTTTCCTTTTTTCTTCCTTATATTTATCACGCTTTTCCACTTTCGTCATTCGCGATTGTTTTTCCTTCTCTTCTGCCTTTTTTCTTTCCTTTCTTCTTCCCTATACTTTATCCCTCTTTTCCACTTTCGTCATTCGCGATTGTTTTTTCCTTCTCTGCTGCCTTTTTTCTTTCCTTTCTTCTTCCCTATACTTTATCCCTCTTTTCCACTTTCGTCATTCGCGATTGTTTTTTCCTTCTCTTCTGCCTTTTTTCTTTCCTTTTTTCTTCCTTATACTTTATCCCTCTTTTCCACTTTCGTCATTCGCGATTGTTTTTTCCTTCTTTTCTGCCTTTTTTCTTTCCTTTTTTCTTCCTTATACTTTATCCCGCTTTTCCACTTTCGTCATTCGCGATTGTTTTTCCTTCTCTTCTGCCTTTTTTCTTTCCTTTTTTCTTCCTCATACTTCATCCCTCTTTTCCACTTTCGTCATTCGCGATTGTTTTTCCTTCTCTTCTGCCTTTTTTCTTTCCTTTTTTCTTCCTCATACTTTATCCCTCTTTTCCACTTTCGTCATTCGCGATTGTTTTTCCTTTTCTTCTGCCTTTTTTCTTTCCTTTTTTCTTCCTCATACTTTATCCCTCTTTTCCACTTTCGTCATTCGCGATTGTTTTTTCCTTCTCTGCTGCTTTTTTCTTTCCTTTTTTCTTCCTTATACTTTATCCCTCTTTTCCACTTTCGTCATTCGCGATTGTTTTTCCTTCTCTTCTGCCTTTTTTCTTTCCTTTTTTCTTCCTTATACTATATCCCTCTTTTCCACTTTCGTCATTCGCGATTGTTTTTTCCTTCTCTGCTGCCTTTTTTCTTTCCTTTCTTCTTCCCTATACTTTATCCCTCTTTTCCACTTTCGTCATTCGCGATTGTTTTTTCCTTCTCTTCTGCCTTTTTTCTTTCCTTTTTTCTTCCTTATACTTTATCCCTCTTTTCCACTTTCGTCATTCGCGATTGTTTTTTCCTTCTTTTCTGCCTTTTTTCTTTCCTTTTTTCTTCCTTATACTTTATCCCGCTTTTCCACTTTCGTCATTCGCGATTGTTTTTCCTTCTCTTCTGCCTTTTTTCTTTCCTTTTTTCTTCCTCATACTTCATCCCTCTTTTCCACTTTCGTCATTCGCGATTGTTTTTCCTTCTCTTCTGCCTTTTTTCTTTCCTTTTTTCTTCCTCATACTTTATCCCTCTTTTCCACTTTCGTCATTCGCGATTGTTTTTCCTTCTCTTCTGCCTTTTTTCTTTCCTTTTTTCTTCCTCATACTTTATCCCTCTTTTCCACTTTCGTCATTCGCGATTGTTTTTCCTTTTCTTCTGCCTTTTTTCTTTCCTTTTTTCTTCCTCATACTTTATCCCTCTTTTCCACTTTCGTCATTCGCGATTGTTTTTTCCTTCTCTGCTGCTTTTTTCTTTCCTTTTTTCTTCCTTATACTTTATCCCTCTTTTCCACTTTCGTCATTCGCGATTGTCTTTACCTTCTCTTCTGCCTTTTTTCTTTCCTTTTTTCTTCCTTATACTTTATCCCTCTTTTCCACTTTCGTCATTCGCGATTGTTTTTCCTTCTCTTCTGCCTTTTTTCTTTCTTTTTTTCTTCCTTATACTTTATCCCTCTTTTCCACTTTCGTCATTCGCGATTGTTTTTAGTTTCTCTTCTGCCTTTTTTCTTTCCTTTTTTCTTCCTTATATTTATCACGCTTTTCCACTTTCGTCATTCGCGATTGTTTTTCCTTCTCTTCTGCCTTTTTTCTTTCCTTTCTTCTTCCCTATACTTTATCCCTCTTTTCCACTTTCGTCATTCGCGATTGTTTTTTCCTTCTCTGCTGCCTTTTTTCTTTCCTTTCTTCTTCCCTATACTTTATCCCTCTTTTCCACTTTCGTCATTCGCGATTGTTTTTTCCTTCTCTTCTGCCTTTTTTCTTTCCTTTTTTCTTCCTTATACTTTATCCCTCTTTTCCACTTTCGTCATTCGCGATTGTTTTTTCCTTCTTTTCTGCCTTTTTTCTTTCCTTTTTTCTTCCTTATACTTTATCCCTCTTTTCCACTTTCGTCATTCGCGATTGTTTTTCCTTCTCTTCTGCCTTTTTTCTTTCCTTTTTTCTTCCTCATACTTTATCCCTCTTTTCCACTTTCGTCATTCGCGATTGTTTTTCCTTCTCTTCTGCCTTTTTTCTTTCCTTTTTTCTTCCTCATACTTTATCCCTCTTTTCCACTTTCGTCATTCGCGATTGTTTTTCCTTTTCTTCTGCCTTTTTTCTTTCCTTTTTTCTTCCTCATACTTTATCCCTCTTTTCCACTTTCGTCATTCGCGATTGTTTTTTCCTTCTCTGCTGCTTTTTTCTTTCCTTTTTTCTTCCTTATACTTTATCCCTCTTTTCCACTTTCGTCATTCGCGATTGTTTTTCCTTCTCTTCTGCCTTTTTTCTTTCCTTTTTTCTTCCTTATACTATATCCCTCTTTTCCACTTTCGTCATTCGCGATTGTTTTTTCCTTCTCTTCTGACGTTTTTCTTTCCTTTTTTCTTCCTTATACTTTATCCCTCTTTTCCACTTTCGTCATTTGCGATTGTTTTTCCTTCTCTTCTGCCTTTTTTCTTTCCTTTTTTCTTCCTCATACTTTATCCCTCTTTTCCACTTTCGTCATTCGCGATTGTTTTTCCTTCTCTTCTGCCTTTTTTCTTTCCTTTCTTCTTCCCTATACTTTATCCCTCTTTTCCACTTTCGTCATTCGCGATTGTTTTTCCTTTTCTTCTGCCTTTTTTCTTTCCTTTTTTCTTCCTCATACTTTATCCCTCTTTTCCACTTTCGTCATTCGCGATTGTTTTTCCTTCTCTTCTGCCTTTTTTCTTTCCTTTCTTCTTCCCTATACTTTGTCCCTCTTTTCCACTTTCGTCATTCGCGATTATTTTTCCTTTTCTTCTGCCTTTTTTCTTTCCTTTTTTCTTCCTCATACTTTATCCCTCTTTTCCACTTTCGTCATTCGCGATTGTTTTTTCCTTCTCTTCTGCCTTTTTTCTTTCCTTTTTTCTTCCTTATACTTTATCCCTCTTTTCCACTTTCGTCATTCGCGATTGTTTTTCCTTCTCTTCTGCCTTTTTTCTTTCCTTTTTTCTTCCTTATACTATATCCCTCTTTTCCACTTTCGTCATTCGCGATTGTTTTTTCCTTCTTTTCTGCCTTTTTTCTTTCCTTTTTTCTTCCTTATACTTTATCCCTCTTTTCCACTTTCGTCATTCGCGATTGTTTTTCCTTCTCTTCTGCCTTTTTTCTTTCCTTTTTTCTTCCTCATACTTTATCCCTCTTTTCCACTTTCGTCATTCGCGATTGTTTTTTCCTTCTCTGCTGCCTTTTTTCTTTCCTTTCTTCTTCCCTATACTTTATCCCTCTTTTCCACTTTCGTCATTCGCGATTGTTTTTTCCTTCTTTTCTGCCTTTTTTCTTTCCTTTTTTCTTCCTCATACTTCATCCCTCTTTTCCACTTTCGTCATTCGCGATTGTTTTTCCTTCTCTTCTGCCTTTTTTCTTTCCTTTTTTCTTCCTCATACTTTATCCCTCTTTTCCACTTTCGTCATTCGCGATTGTTTTTCCTTCTCTTCTGCCTTTTTTCTTTCCTTTTTTCTTCCTCATACTTTATCCCTCTTTTCCACTTTCGTCATTCGCGATTGTTTTTCCTTTTCTTCTGCCTTTTTTCTTTCCTTTTTTCTTCCTCATACTTTATCCCTCTTTTCCACTTTCGTCATTCGCGATTGTTTTTTCCTTCTCTGTTGCTTTTTTCTTTCCTTTTTTCTTCCTTATACTTTATCCCTCTTTTCCACTTTCGTCATTCGCGATTGTTTTTCCTTCTCTTCTGCCTTTTTTCTTTCCTTTTTTCTTCCTTATACTATATCCCTCTTTTCCACTTTCGTCATTCGCGATTGTTTTTTCCTTCTCTTCTGACGTTTTTCTTTCCTTTTTTCTTCCTTATACTTTATCCCTCTTTTCCACTTTCGTCATTCGCGATTGTTTTTTCCTTCTCTTCTGCCTTTTTTCTTTCCTTTTTTCTTCCTCATACTTTATCCCTCTTTTCCACTTTCGTCATTCGCGATTGTTTTTCCTTCTCTTCTGCCTTTTTTCTTTCCTTTCTTCTTCCCTATACTTTATCCCTCTTTTCCACTTTCGTCATTCGCGATTGTTTTTCCTTTTCTTCTGCCTTTTTTCTTTCCTTTTTTCTTCCTCATACTTTATCCCTCTTTTCCACTTTCGTCATTCGCGATTGTTTTTCCTTCTCTTCTGCCTTTTTTCTTTCCTTTTTTCTTCCTTATACTTTATCCCTCTTTTCCACTTTCGTCATTCGCGATTGTTTTTTCCTTCTCTTCTGCCTTTTTTCTTTCCTCTTTTCTTCCTTATACTTTATCCCTCTTTTCCACTTTCGTCATTCGCGATTGTTTTTTCCTTCTCTTCTGCCTTTTTTCTTTCCTCTTTTCTTCCTTATACTTTATCCCTCTTTTCCACTTTCGTCATTCGCGATTGTTTTTTCCTTCTCTTCTGCCTTTTTTCTTTCCTTTTTTCTTCCTCATACTTTATCCCTCTTTTCCACTTTCGTCATTCGCGATTGTTTTTCCTTCTCTTCTGCCTTTTTTCTTTCCTTTCTTCTTCCCTATACTTTATCCCTCTTTTCCACTTTCGTCATTCGCGATTGTTTTTCCTTCTCTTCTGCCTTTTTTCTTTCCTTTTTTCTTCCTTATATTTATCACGCTTTTCCACTTTCGTCATTCGCGATTGTTTTTCCTTCTCTTCTGCCTTTTTTCTTTCCTTTCTTCTTCCCTATACTTTATCCCTCTTTTCCACTTTCGTCATTCGCGATTGTTTTTCCTTCTCTTCTGCCTTTTTTCTTTCCTTTTTTCTTCCTTATACTTTATCCCTCTTTTCCACTTTCGTCATTCGCGATTGTTTTTCCTTCTCTTCTGCCTTTTTTCTTTCCTTTTTTCTTCCTTATACTTTATCCCTCTTTTCCACTTTCGTCATTCGCGATTGTTTTTTCCTTCTCTTCTGCCTTTTTTCTTTCCTCTTTTCTTCCTTATACTTTATCCCTCTTTTCCACTTTCGTCATTCGCGATTGTTTTTTCCTTCTCTTCTGCCTTTTTTCTTTCCTCTTTTCTTCCTTATACTTTATCCCTCTTTTCCACTTTCGTCATTCGCGATTGTTTTTTCCTTCTCTTCTGCCTTTTTTCTTTCCTTTTTTCTTCCTCATACTTTATCCCTCTTTTCCACTTTCGTCATTCGCGATTGTTTTTCCTTCTCTTCTGCCTTTTTTCTTTCCTTTCTTCTTCCCTATACTTTATCCCTCTTTTCCACTTTCGTCATTCGCGATTGTTTTTCCTTCTCTTCTGCCTTTTTTCTTTCCTTTTTTCTTCCTTATACTTTATCCCTCTTTTCCACTTTCGTCATTCGCGATTGTTTTTCCTTCTCTTCTGCCTTTTTTCTTTCCTTTTTTCTTCCTTATACTTTATCCCTCTTTTCCACTTTCGTCATTCGCGATTGTTTTTTCCTTCTCTTCTGCCTTTTTTCTTTCCTCTTTTCTTCCTTATACTTTATCCCTCTTTTCCACTTTCGTCATTCGCGATTGTTTTTTCCTTCTCTTCTGCCTTTTTTCTTTCCTCTTTTCTTCCTTATACTTTATCCCTCTTTTCCACTTTCGTCATTCGCGATTGTTTTTTCCTTCTCTTCTGCCTTTTTTCTTTCCTTTTTTCTTCCTTATACTTTATCCCTCTTTTCCACTTTCGTCATTCGCGATTGTTTTTCCTTCTCTTCTGCCTTTTTTCTTTCCTTTTTTCTTCCTTATACTATATCCCTCTTTTCCACTTTCGTCATTCGCGATTGTTTTTTCCTTCTCTTCTGACGTTTTTCTTTCCTTTTTTCTTCCTTATACTTTATCCCTCTTTTCCACTTTCGTCATTCGCGATTGTTTTTTCCTTCTCTTCTGCCTTTTTTCTTTCCTTTTTTCTTCCTCATACTTTATCCCTCTTTTCCACTTTCGTCATTCGCGATTGTTTTTCCTTCTCTTCTGCCTTTTTTCTTTCCTTTCTTCTTCCCTATACTTTATCCCTCTTTTCCACTTTCGTCATTCGCGATTGTTTTTCCTTCTCTTCTGCCTTTTTTCTTTCCTTTTTTCTTCCTTATACTTTATCCCTCTTTTCCACTTTCGTCATTCGCGATTGTTTTTTCCTTCTCTTCTGCCTTTTTTCTTTCCTCTTTTCTTCCTTATACTTTATCCCTCTTTTCCACTTTCGTCATTCGCGATTGTTTTTTCCTTCTCTTCTGCCTTTTTTCTTT
Source organism: Acanthosepion esculentum (assembly GCA_964036315.1). Classification (NCBI taxonomy): domain Eukaryota; kingdom Metazoa; phylum Mollusca; class Cephalopoda; order Sepiida; family Sepiidae; genus Acanthosepion; species Acanthosepion esculentum. The sequence goes on from OZ038506.1 coordinate 75,586,694, forward strand.
CCTCTTTTCTTCCTTATACTTTATCCCTCTTTTCCACTTTCGTCATTCGCGATTGTTTTTTCCTTCTCTTCTGCCTTTTTTCTTTCCTTTTTTCTTCCTCATACTTTATCCCTCTTTTCCACTTTCGTCATTCGCGATTGTTTTTCCTTCTCTTCTGCCTTTTTTCTTTCCTTTCTTCTTCCCTATACTTTATCCCTCTTTTCCACTTTCGTCATTCGCGATTGTTTTTCCTTCTCTTCTGCCTTTTTTCTTTCCTTTTTTCTTCCTTATACTTTATCCCTCTTTTCCACTTTCGTCATTCGCGATTGTTTTTTCCTTCTCTTCTGCCTTTTTTCTTTCCTCTTTTCTTCCTTATACTTTATCCCTCTTTTCCACTTTCGTCATTCGCGATTGTTTTTTCCTTCTCTTCTGCCTTTTTTCTTTCCTCTTTTCTTCCTTATACTTTATCCCTCTTTTCCACTTTCGTCATTCGCGATTGTTTTTCCTTCTCTTCTGCCTTTTTTCTTTCCTTTTTTCTTCCTTATACTATATCCCTCTTTTCCACTTTCGTCATTCGCGATTGTTTTTTCCTTCTCTTCTGACGTTTTTCTTTCCTTTTTTCTTCCTTATACTTTATCCCTCTTTTCCACTTTCGTCATTCGCGATTGTTTTTTCCTTCTCTTCTGCCTTTTTTCTTTCCTTTTTTCTTCCTCATACTTTATCCCTCTTTTCCACTTTCGTCATTCGCGATTGTTTTTCCTTCTCTTCTGCCTTTTTTCTTTCCTTTCTTCTTCCCTATACTTTATCCCTCTTTTCCACTTTCGTCATTCGCGATTGTTTTTTCCTTCTCTTCTGCCTTTTTTCTTTCCTCTTTTCTTCCTTATACTTTATCCCTCTTTTCCACTTTCGTCATTCGCGATTGTTTTTTCCTTCTCTTCTGCCTTTTTTCTTTCCTCTTTTCTTCCTTATACTTTATCCCTCTTTTCCACTTTCGTCATTCGCGATTGTTTTTTCCTTCTCTTCTGCCTTTTTTCTTTCCTTTTTTCTTCCTTATACTTTATCCCTCTTTTCCACTTTCGTCATTCGCGATTGTTTTTCCTTCTCTTCTGCCTTTTTTGTTTCCTTTTTTCTTCCTTATACTTTATCCCTCTTTTCCACTTTCGTCATTCGCGATTGTTTTTAGTTTCTCTTCTGCCTTTTTTCTTTCCTTTTTTCTTCCTTATATTTATCACGCTTTTCCACTTTCGTCATTCGCGATTGTTTTTCCTTCTCTTCTGCCTTTTTTCTTTCTTTTTTTCTTCCTTATACTTTATCCCTCTTTTCCACTTTCGTCATTCGCGATTGTTTTTAGTTTCTCTTCTGCCTTTTTTCTTTCCTTTTTTCTTCCTTATATTTATCACGCTTTTCCACTTTCGTCATTCGCGATTGTTTTTCCTTCTCTTCTGCCTTTTTTCTTTCCTTTCTTCTTCCCTATACTTTATCCCTCTTTTCCACTTTCGTCATTCGCGATTGTTTTTTCCTTCTCTGCTGCCTTTTTTCTTTCCTTTCTTCTTCCCTATACTTTATCCCTCTTTTCCACTTTCGTCATTCGCGATTGTTTTTTCCTTCTCTTCTGCCTTTTTTCTTTCCTTTTTTCTTCCTTATACTTTATCCCTCTTTTCCACTTTCGTCATTCGCGATTGTTTTTTCCTTCTTTTCTGCCTTTTTTCTTTCCTTTTTTCTTCCTTATACTTTATCCCGCTTTTCCACTTTCGTCATTCGCGATTGTTTTTCCTTCTCTTCTGCCTTTTTTCTTTCCTTTTTTCTTCCTCATACTTCATCCCTCTTTTCCACTTTCGTCATTCGCGATTGTTTTTCCTTCTCTTCTGCCTTTTTTCTTTCCTTTTTTCTTCCTCATACTTTATCCCTCTTTTCCACTTTCGTCATTCGCGATTGTTTTTCCTTCTCTTCTGCCTTTTTTCTTTCCTTTTTTCTTCCTCATACTTTATCCCTCTTTTCCACTTTCGTCATTCGCGATTGTTTTTCCTTTTCTTCTGCCTTTTTTCTTTCCTTTTTTCTTCCTCATACTTTATCCCTCTTTTCCACTTTCGTCATTCGCGATTGTTTTTTCCTTCTCTGCTGCTTTTTTCTTTCCTTTTTTCTTCCTTATACTTTATCCCTCTTTTCCACTTTCGTCATTCGCGATTGTTTTTCCTTCTCTTCTGCCTTTTTTCTTTCCTTTTTTCTTCCTTATACTATATCCCTCTTTTCCACTTTCGTCATTCGCGATTGTTTTTTCCTTCTCTTCTGACGTTTTTCTTTCCTTTTTTCTTCCTTATACTTTATCCCTCTTTTCCACTTTCGTCATTTGCGATTGTTTTTCCTTCTCTTCTGCCTTTTTTCTTTCCTTTTTTCTTCCTCATACTTTATCCCTCTTTTCCACTTTCGTCATTCGCGATTGTTTTTCCTTCTCTTCTGCCTTTTTTCTTTCCTTTCTTCTTCCCTATACTTTATCCCTCTTTTCCACTTTCGTCATTCGCGATTGTTTTTCCTTTTCTTCTGCCTTTTTTCTTTCCTTTTTTCTTCCTCATACTTTATCCCTCTTTTCCACTTTCGTCATTCGCGATTGTTTTTCCTTCTCTTCTGCCTTTTTTCTTTCCTTTCTTCTTCCCTATACTTTATCCCTCTTTTCCACTTTCGTCATTCGCGATTATTTTTCCTTTTCTTCTGCCTTTTTTCTTTCCTTTTTTCTTCCTCATACTTTATCCCTCTTTTCCACTTTCGTCATTCGCGATTGTTTTTTCCTTCTCTTCTGCCTTTTTTCTTTCCTTTTTTCTTCCTTATACTTTATCCCTCTTTTCCACTTTCGTCATTCGCGATTGTTTTTCCTTCTCTTCTGCCTTTTTTCTTTCCTTTTTTCTTCCTTATACTATATCCCTCTTTTCCACTTTCGTCATTCGCGATTGTTTTTTCCTTCTTTTCTGCCTTTTTTCTTTCCTTTTTTCTTCCTTATACTTTATCCCTCTTTTCCACTTTCGTCATTCGCGATTGTTTTTCCTTCTCTTCTGCCTTTTTTCTTTCCTTTTTTCTTCCTCATACTTTATCCCTCTTTTCCACTTTCGTCATTCGCGATTGTTTTTTCCTTCTCTGCTGCCTTTTTTCTTTCCTTTCTTCTTCCCTATACTTTATCCCTCTTTTCCACTTTCGTCATTCGCGATTGTTTTTTCCTTCTTTTCTGCCTTTTTTCTTTCCTTTTTTCTTCCTTATACTTTATCCCTCTTTTCCACTTTCGTCATTCGCGATTGTTTTTTCCTTCTTTTCTGCCTTTTTTCTTTCCTTTTTTCTTCCTTATACTTTATCCCTCTTTTCCACTTTCGTCATTCGCGATTGTTTTTCCTTCTCTTCTGCCTTTTTTCTTTCCTTTTTTCTTCCTCATACTTTATCCCTCTTTTCCACTTTCGTCATTCGCGATTGTTTTTAGTTTCTCTTCTGCCTTTTTTCTTTCCTTTTTTCTTCCTTATATTTATCACGCTTTTCCACTTTCGTCATTCGCGATTGTTTTTCCTTCTCTTCTGCCTTTTTTCTTTCTTTTTTTCTTCCTTATACTTTATCCCTCTTTTCCACTTTCGTCATTCGCGATTGTTTTTAGTTTCTCTTCTGCCTTTTTTCTTTCCTTTTTTCTTCCTTATATTTATCACGCTTTTCCACTTTCGTCATTCGCGATTGTTTTTCCTTCTCTTCTGCCTTTTTTCTTTCCTTTCTTCTTCCCTATACTTTATCCCTCTTTTCCACTTTCGTCATTCGCGATTGTTTTTTCCTTCTCTGCTGCCTTTTTTCTTTCCTTTCTTCTTCCCTATACTTTATCCCTCTTTTCCACTTTCGTCATTCGCGATTGTTTTTTCCTTCTCTTCTGCCTTTTTTCTTTCCTTTTTTCTTCCTTATACTTTATCCCTCTTTTCCACTTTCGTCATTCGCGATTGTTTTTTCCTTCTTTTCTGCCTTTTTTCTTTCCTTTTTTCTTCCTTATACTTTATCCCGCTTTTCCACTTTCGTCATTCGCGATTGTTTTTCCTTCTCTTCTGCCTTTTTTCTTTCCTTTTTTCTTCCTCATACTTCATCCCTCTTTTCCACTTTCGTCATTCGCGATTGTTTTTCCTTCTCTTCTGCCTTTTTTCTTTCCTTTTTTCTTCCTCATACTTTATCCCTCTTTTCCACTTTCGTCATTCGCGATTGTTTTTCCTTCTCTTCTGCCTTTTTTCTTTCCTTTTTTCTTCCTCATACTTTATCCCTCTTTTCCACTTTCGTCATTCGCGATTGTTTTTCCTTTTCTTCTGCCTTTTTTCTTTCCTTTTTTCTTCCTCATACTTTATCCCTCTTTTCCACTTTCGTCATTCGCGATTGTTTTTTCCTTCTCTGCTGCTTTTTTCTTTCCTTTTTTCTTCCTTATACTTTATCCCTCTTTTCCACTTTCGTCATTCGCGATTGTTTTTCCTTCTCTTCTGCCTTTTTTCTTTCCTTTTTTCTTCCTTATACTATATCCCTCTTTTCCACTTTCGTCATTCGCGATTGTTTTTTCCTTCTCTTCTGACGTTTTTCTTTCCTTTTTTCTTCCTTATACTTTATCCCTCTTTTCCACTTTCGTCATTTGCGATTGTTTTTCCTTCTCTTCTGCCTTTTTTCTTTCCTTTTTTCTTCCTCATACTTTATCCCTCTTTTCCACTTTCGTCATTCGCGATTGTTTTTCCTTCTCTTCTGCCTTTTTTCTTTCCTTTCTTCTTCCCTATACTTTATCCCTCTTTTCCACTTTCGTCATTCGCGATTGTTTTTCCTTTTCTTCTGCCTTTTTTCTTTCCTTTTTTCTTCCTCATACTTTATCCCTCTTTTCCACTTTCGTCATTCGCGATTGTTTTTCCTTCTCTTCTGCCTTTTTTCTTTCCTTTCTTCTTCCCTATACTTTATCCCTCTTTTCCACTTTCGTCATTCGCGATTATTTTTCCTTTTCTTCTGCCTTTTTTCTTTCCTTTTTTCTTCCTCATACTTTATCCCTCTTTTCCACTTTCGTCATTCGCGATTGTTTTTTCCTTCTCTTCTGCCTTTTTTCTTTCCTTTTTTCTTCCTTATACTTTATCCCTCTTTTCCACTTTCGTCATTCGCGATTGTTTTTCCTTCTCTTCTGCCTTTTTTCTTTCCTTTTTTCTTCCTTATACTATATCCCTCTTTTCCACTTTCGTCATTCGCGATTGTTTTTTCCTTCTTTTCTGCCTTTTTTCTTTCCTTTTTTCTTCCTTATACTTTATCCCTCTTTTCCACTTTCGTCATTCGCGATTGTTTTTCCTTCTCTTCTGCCTTTTTTCTTTCCTTTTTTCTTCCTCATACTTTATCCCTCTTTTCCACTTTCGTCATTCGCGATTGTTTTTTCCTTCTCTGCTGCCTTTTTTCTTTCCTTTCTTCTTCCCTATACTTTATCCCTCTTTTCCACTTTCGTCATTCGCGATTGTTTTTTCCTTCTTTTCTGCCTTTTTTCTTTCCTTTTTTCTTCCTTATACTTTATCCCTCTTTTCCACTTTCGTCATTCGCGATTGTTTTTTCCTTCTTTTCTGCCTTTTTTCTTTCCTTTTTTCTTCCTTATACTTTATCCCTCTTTTCCACTTTCGTCATTCGCGATTGTTTTTCCTTCTCTTCTGCCTTTTTTCTTTCCTTTTTTCTTCCTCATACTTTATCCCTCTTTTCCACTTTCGTCATTCGCGATTGTTTTTCCTTCTCTCCTGCCTTTTTTCTTTCCTTTCTTCTTCCCTATACTTTATCCCTCTTTTCCACTTTCGTCATTCGCGATTGTTTTTCCTTCTCTTCTGCCTTTTTTCTTTCCTTTTTTCTTCCTCATACTTTATCCCTCTTTTCCACTTTCGTCATTCGCGATTGTTTTTCCTTCTCTTCTGCCTTTTTTCTTTCCTTTCTTCTTCCCTATACTTTATCCCTCTTTTCCACTTTCGTCATTCGCGATTGTTTTTCCTTTTCTTCTGCCTTTTTTCTTTCCTTTTTTCTTCCTCATACTTTATCCCTCTTTTCCACTTTCGTCATTCGCGATTGTTTTTCCTTCTCTTCTGCCTTTTTTCTTTCCTTTCTTCTTCCCTATACTTTATCCCTCTTTTCCACTTTCGTCATTCGCGATTGTTTTTCCTTTTCTTCTGCCTTTTTTCTTTCCTTTTTTCTTCCTCATACTTTATCCCTCTTTTCCACTTTCGTCATTCGCGATTGTTTTTCCTTCTCTTCTGCCTTTTTTCTTTCCTTTCTTCTTCCCTATACTTTATCCCTCTTTTCCACTTTCGTCATTCGCGATTGTTTTTCCTTCTCTTCTGCCTTTTTTCTTTCCTTTTTTCTTCCCTATACTTTATCCCTCTTTTCCACTTTCGTCATTCGCGATTGTTTTTCCTTCTCTTCTGCCTTTTTTCTTTCCTTTTTTCTTCCTCATACTTTATCCCTCTTTTCCACTTTCGTCATTCGCGATTGTTTTTTCCTTCTCTGCTGCCTTTTTTCTTTCCTTTCTTCTTCCCTATACTTTATCCCTCTTTTCCACTTTCGTCATTCGCGATTGTTTTTTCCTTCTCTTCTGCCTTTTTTCTTTCCTTTTTTCTTCCTTATACTTTATCCCTCTTTTCCACTTTCGTCATTCGCGATTGTTTTTCCTTCTCTTCTGCCTTTTTTCTTTCCTTCTTTCTTCCTCATACTTTATCCCTCTTTTCCACTTTCGTCATTCGCGATTGTTTTTTCCTTCTCTTCTGCCTTTTTTCTTTCCTTTTTTCTTCCTTATACTTTATCCCTCTTTTCCACTTTCGTCATTCGCGATTGTTTTTTTCCTTCTCTTTCTGCCTTTTTTCTTTCCTTTTTTCTTCCTTATCCTTTATCCCTCTTTTTCACTTTCGTCATTCGCGATTGTTTTTCCTTCTCTTCTGCCTTTTTTCTTTCCTTTTTTCTTCCTTATACATTATCCCTCTTTTCCACTTTCTTCATTCGCGATTGTTTTTCCTTCTCTTCTGCCTTTTTTCTTTCCTTTTTTTTCCTTATACTTTATCCCTCTTGTTCACTTTCGTCATTCGCGATTGTTTTTCCTTCTCTTCTGCCTTTTTTCCTTCCTTATCCTTTATCCCTCTTTTTCACTTTCGTCATTCGCGATTGTTTTTCCTTGTCTTCTGCCTTTTTTCTTTCCTTTTTTCTTCCTTATCCTTTATCCCTCTTTTTCACTTTCGTCATTCGCGATTGTTTTTTCTTCTCTTCTGCCTTTTTTCTTTCCTTTTTTCTTCCTTATCCTTTATCCCTCTTTTTCACTTTCGTCATTCGCGATTGTTTTTCCTTCTCTTCTGCATTTTTTCTTTCCTTTTTTCTTCCATATCCTTTATCCCTCTTTTTCACTTTCGTCATTCGCGATTGTTTTTCCTTCTCTTCTGCCTTTTTTCTTTCCTTTTTTCTTCCTTATCCTTTATCCCTCTTTTTCACTTTCGTCATTCGCGATTGTTTTTCCTTCTCTTCTGCCTTTTTTCTTTCCTTTTTTCTTCCTTATACATTATCCCTCTTTTCCACTTTCGTCATTCGCGATTGTTTTTCCTTCTCTTCTGCCTTTTTTCTTTCCTTTTTTCTTCCTTATCCTTTATCCCTCTTTTTCACTTTCGTCATTCGCGATTGTTTTTCCTTCTCTTCTGCCTTTTTTCTTTCCTTTTTTCTTCCTTATCCCTTATCCCTCTTTTCCACTTTCGCCATTCGCGATTGTTTTTCCTTCTCTTCTGCCTTTTTTCTTTCCTTTTTTCTTCCTTATCCTTTATCCCTCTTTTTCACTTTCGTCATTTGCGATTGTTTTTCCTTCTCTTCTGCCTTTTTTCTTTCCTTTTTTTTTCCTTATCTCTCTTTTTCACTTTCGTCATTCGCGATTGTTTTTCCTTCTCTTCTGCCTTTTTTCTTTCCTTTTTTTTTCCTTATACTTTATCCCTCTTTTTCACTTTCGTCATTCGCGATTGTTTTTACTTCTCTTCTGCCTTTTTTCTTTCCTTTTTTCTTCCTTATCCTTTATCCCTCTTTTTCACTTTCGTCATTCGCGATTGTTTTTCCTTCTCTTCTGCCTTTTTTCTTTCCTTTTTTCTTCCTTATACATTATCCCTCTTTTCCACTTTCTTCATTCGCGATTGTTTTTCCTTCTCTTCTGCCTTTTTTCTTTCCTTTTTTTTTCCTTATACTTTATCCCTCTTGTTCACTTTCGTCATTCGCGATTGTTTTTCCTTCTCTTCTGCCTTTTTTCCTTCCTTTTTTCTTCCTTATCCTTTATCCCTCCTTTTCACTTTCGTCATTCGCGATTGTTTTTCCATCTCTTCTGCCTTTTTTCTTTCCTTTTTTCTTCCTTATCCTTTATCCCTCTTTTTCACTTTCGTCATTCGCGATTGTTTTTCCTTCTCTTCTGCCTTTTTTCTTTCCTTTTTTCTTCCTTATCCTTTATCCCTCTTTTTCACTTTCGTCATTCGCGATTGTTTTTCCTTCTCTTCTGCCTTTTTTCTTTCCTTTTTTCTTCCTTATCCTTTATCCCTCTTTTTCACTTTCGTCATTCGCGATTGTTTTTCCTTCTCTTCTGCCTTTTTTCTTTCCTTTTTTCTTCCTTATCCTTTATCCCTCTTTTTCACTTTCGTCATTCGCGATTGTTTTTCCTTCTCTTCTGCCTTTTTTCTTTCCTTTTTTCTTCCTTATCCTTTATCCCTCTTTTTCACTTTCGTCATTCGCGATTGTTTTTCCTTCTCTTCTGCCTTTTTTCTTTCCTTTTTTCTTCCTTATCCTTTATCCCACTTTTTCACTTTCGTCATTCGCGATTGTTTTTCCTTCTCTTCTGCCTTTTTTCTTTCCTTTTTTCTTCCTTATCCTTTATCCTTCTTTTTCACTTTCGTCATTCGCGATTGTTTTTCCTTCTCTTCTGCCTTTTTTCTTTCCTTTTTTCTTCCTTATACATTATCCCTCTTTTCCACTTTCGTCATTCGCGATTGTTTTTCCTTCTCTTCTGCCTTTTTTCTTTCCTTTTTTCTTCCTTATACATTATCCCTCTTTTCCACTTTCGTCATTCGCGATTGTTTTTCCTTCTCTTCTGCCTTTTTTCTTTCCTTTTTTCTTCCTTATACATTATCCCTCTTTTCCACTTTCGTCATTCGCGATTGTTTTTCCTTCTCTTCTGCCTTTTTTCTTTCCTTTTTTCTTCCTTATACATTATCCCTCTTTTCCACTTTCGTCATTCGCGATTGTTTTTCCTTCTCTTCTGCCTTTTTTCTTTCCTTTTTTCTTCCTTATACTTTATCCCTCTTTTTCACTTTCGTCATTCGCGATTGTTTTTCCTTCTCTTCTGCCTTTTTTCTTTCCTCTTTTCTTTCTTATCCTTTATCCCTCTTTTTCATTTTCGTCTCTCTCGGTTGTTTTTCTTTCTTTTCTGCCTTATTTCCTTTCTTTTTTCCTTTCCTATCCTTTATCCTACTTGTTCATTTTCGTCATTCTCGATTGCTTTTCTTTCTTTTCTCCTTTTTTACTTTCTTTTTTTTCTTTCTTATCCTTTATCCCTGTTTTTCACTTTCGTTTTCTCGATTGTCTTTCTTCCTTTTCTGACTTTTTTCTTTATTTCTCATCCTTTATCCCTCTTTTTCACTTAAGTGATTGTTTTTATTTTTCTTCTACCTTTTTTTTTCCTTTTTTCTTTCTTATATTTTATGCCTCGTTTTCACTGTTACCTTACGCGATTGTTTTTCCTTTTCTTCTATCTTTTTTCTTTCCATTTTTCTTATACTTTTTTCTTATCCTTTTTCCCTCTTTTTCACTTTCGTCTTTCTGGATTGTTTTTCTTTCTGTTCTGCTTTCTGTCATTCTTTTTCTTCTCATCCTTTATCCCTCTTTTTCACTTTCGTGATTGTTTTTCTTTCTCTTCTGCCTTTTTTCTTTCTTTTTTTCCCTTTCTTACCCTTTATCCCTCTTTTTCACTTTCGTCTTTCGCGAATGTTTTTCTTTCTTTTCTGACTTTTTCTTTTTTTCTGTCTCATCCTTTATCTTTTTCACTTTCGTGATTGTTTTTCTTTTTCTTCTGCCTTTTTTCTTTACTTTTTGCTTTCTCAAATTTTATGCCTCTTTTTCACTTTCGTCTTTCGCGATTGTTTTTCCTTCTCTTCTGCTTTTTCTCTTTCTTTTTTCTTTCTTATCTTTTATCCCTCTTTTTCACTTTCGCGATTCTTTTTCCTTCTCTACTGCCTTTTTTCTTTCCTTTTTTCTTTCTCATCCTTTATCCTTCTTTTTCACTTTCGTCTTTCGCGATTGTTTTTCTTTCTCTTCTGCCTTTTTTCTTTCCTTTTTTCTTTTTCTTTTTAGAACATCATGAATATTTCAGAGACAATAGAAGAGAAAATAAAATGACACTTTACAGCGGGAAGAGACAGATGAAATTTCTAGAGCACATGATGAAAAAAGTAGGCTTGGAAAATCTGAAGCTCACAGGACAGATTGAATGCAAAATGTACAGAGGAAAACAACGCATAATAGTCAGCGAGCTGGAATAAATGGATGGTGAGAATGATTTTCGTGGAAAAAAAGGCAAAATTTATTCAGATATAAAAAAGACTGGAGATTGTGGAGGGCCATGATCGACTACGTCCTGAAGGGACACAGCTCACAGAAGAAGATTTAGCTTGAGTAAATAGATGGAGGAACAGTTTTTAGCAGAAATTACAAAATGATAAAAATCTATTAAGAGCTAGGAAGAACATGAAATTGTGGAGTGCCATGATCGCCTGCGTTTCTATCTTCCTTTCTTTTCCATTAATTTTCGATTCTTGCTTATTTTTTAATTTTTTATTTTCTACCATTGCTGCATCTTTCTTTCTTTCTTTCTTTCTCTCTTTCTTTCTTTCTCCCTTCCTTTCATTACTGTTCGTTCTTTTCTTATTTTCAATTTCCTCTCATTACTTATTTATTTCTTATTCTTCTCTCTTTCTGTGTGTCTCTCTCCGTCTCTGTCTCTGTCTCTCTCCTTTCTTTGTTTCTTATTATTCTAGTTTCTTCAATTTCCTGTTTTTCAGCTTCCTACCTCTTCTTTCTTTCTTTCTTTCTTTCTTTCTTTCTTTCTTTTTGTCTTTCTTTCTTTCTTTCTTTCTTTCTTTCTTTCTTATTACTTCTTCATCTGTATTTCTTTTTCCTTTTTCTTTTTCTCAGTTCTCCTTCAGGCTCTTTCATTCTTTCTTTTTTACGTCTTTCTTTCTTTCTTTCTTTCTTTCTTTATTTCTTTCTTTGAACTAGTTTTGAAGATTATACCGTTTTCCCCATCAAAGTCATCCCACGCCATAAACGCAACAAGTGAACTGAATCTATTTCTTTACAGATCTCGACTCTTTTTCAATTTTTAACCCCCACTCACTCAGCCCCAACAAAAGAACCAACGAATGTTTCATAAAAGACAACAAGAAGCAAAATAAATTTTTTGAACAAAAATTAATTAAGGCCAAGATTAGTTTAACACGTTAAGATTTTTTCCAAAATTTAATAATACAAAAAAAAACAAAAAACAAAACAAACTCGGAAAAAAACATTCATTTTGTCGGCATACGACGTTTTCCTGTTAGAAAAAAAAAACACTTACTTAAAAGCAGTTACTGCTTTTAAGTAAGTGTTTTTTTTTCTTCCTTCCGAGCTGTTAGAAAAAGTGTTAGGAAATTACAGAATAACTGCTGTTGCTTTATGCATAGGGGTGCTTGCTTCAACATTCACGTTTTCCTACCCGCATTTATACGCTGGATAAGGGAAAGAGAAAAACGAAAAAGAGGAAATTTTTGTAAAACAGACTCGAGATGACATAGATATGGTACTACAAATGGCTGCTAAGGATATCATTGACCGAGTGTGTGAGGAACGATGAGGTCTTAGAGAGGTTGCAAACAATGAGGAGCCTTATACTTAACACCACGACAGTAAATGCGACACTGAGATCCGTAGATGTATTGGGATGGCCAAGAACGCATTCCAAAAGCTGGGCAGAGTATTGCGAGGCAGGAGGATTTATTTGGTAACAAAGAAAAGAATTTTCTTCTTTAAGGCAGCGAATGTTGGACGATTTCCTCAAAGATGAAGAAGAGACTCGAGGTTCTACAGAAGGATGCTAAGGATATTATGGATCGAGCGTGTGAGCAACGATGAGGTCTTAGAGAGGATGCAAACAAGGAGGAGATTTATACTTAACATCAGGAAGAGGCAGCTGAAGTTTCTGGGACGCATAATGAGGAAGGAGGGCCTGACGAATCTGATACTCACGGGTCGAATAGAGGGAAAGAATGACAAGGGAAAACAACGCGTGACATACCTGACGGACTTAAGCAAGTGGATGACAGAACGTAGTCTGGGTGTTTTAGCAAAGGGAAGGAACTTGTTGGGAGTTGCAAGGGATAGAGGGAGGTGGAGAGCCATGATCGCCTACGTCCTGAAAGGACATGGCACATACAAAGAAAGAATATATATTGACGGCGTAGTAGCAATAAGAAATTAACACTGATGCTTTAAGAGCAGTAAAAGAGTTGAACACGAATGTAGAAAAAAAAGGAGCAAACATGGCGGTAAAATTAACAAGAAATGGAAGAAAGAAGAGGAAATGCTAAGGTAAACGAAGTAAAAAGAAAAGAAACGGATGAGAAATAAAAGGAAAAGTTAGGAAGAGATAAAGAAAGGAGCTGGAAACATCGGAAGGAAAATGAAGAAAGCAGACGAAAAAAAAAAAACAACAACAAAAAAAAAAAATTGCAAGACGAAAGAAAGAGCCCGAATCCTAGGTAAATAAAAAAACCAAAATCGAAAAATAGAAAGTAAGGAAAAATGTTTTCAAATAAGGGAAAGAAAAAAGACAGAAAGAAAGAAGCAATAGATAATAAGTGATGAAGAAAGAAAGAGAGAAAGGAACGAAAAAAGAAAAAAGAAAGAAGAAAAAAGAAAGGCAAATGAAATAAAGCGAATGAATCCAAAAAGAAAGAAAGAAAAATATAAAAGAAAGACGAGCAGGAGAGAAAGAAAGAAGAGAAGAAGAGTAGGGGAGAAAGAAAGAAGAACAGGTGAGAATGAAAGTAGAGGCGGGAAGAAAGAAAGATGGTAATAAGAGCAGGAGAGAAAGAAAGAGAGAAAAAGGTGAAACGAAGGTTTTGGTCTTTAAGGAAATGTAAAGGAAAGAGAAGCGAGAAGAAGGTTAATATGAAGAAGGGTTGGAAGAAATGAGGAAGAATAAACAGGTAAAAATGAAGAATTTAAAGGAAATGAAACGTGAAAATAAGGAAAACGAAGATGAAAAAGAAGTTGAAGAAGAGGGAAAAAAGACATTCATCAAAAACAAAAAGAGAAGGAGAGAAAAAGAAAGAAAGTAAAAGAAAGAAAGAAAGAAAGAAAGAAAAAGAAAATAAAGAAAGAAAGAAAAAAGAAAGAAAGAAAAGGAAAGAAGGAAACTCTCATAAGAGCAAACGAGAAAGAGGCGAAAGAAGATGAAGAGGATGAGGTTAAAGAAGGAGAAGAATTAGATGAAAAACGAAGAAAGAAAGATGTTGAATAAAGAGTAGGAAAAGCCAAAGAATGAAAAAGAAATAGACGAAGTTGGAGTGAGAGAACGCAGAAGATGACGATGATGATGAAGAAGAAAAAGATGATGATGATGAAGAAGAAAAAGATGATGATGATGATGAAGAAGAAGAAGAAGAAGAAGAAGAAGAAAAGATGATGACGAAGAAGAAGAAAAAGATGAAGAAGATGAAGAAGAAGGAGAAGAAGAAGAAAAAGATGATGAAGAAGAAGAAGAAATCTTTACAGAGACAGTAAATGAATAAGCCGCTAAAAGAAAGTCAGTCAGTAAATATTGAAACGTCTGAGATGAGGGGGCCTGCTGTTGATGTGAAAGTCATCTGTCGGGGAGTGGGAGTGGTTATGAGAGACCCTGGGGAGGTGCGGCAAGCTTGCTCATGTCGGACAAGCGTGTGATGATCGCCTGGCGAAGACGTCCCTTCAGTCTATCAGTTCCGGTGCCTTGGCAACCAAAACAAGGTCACCACGCCGAATTAGGTGGCTAATATACGGGCTTTTAACAGTGGAGTCATCACACATGATGGGTTCGGGGTGGAATTTCTGCTGAAGAGAAAAGAGATTGACTCCGTGAATAGAGAAAACTGGCAGTAATTCCTTCAAGGAAACAAACAAAAAGAAAAAAAAATAAAGGAAAAGGATTTTACAAGTACATTTAATTCATAGTGTCTTTTTGCCTTAAATATTTAATAGCTTCTTCCTTGGATCTCTTTTTTTTCTATTTTTCTTTACCAATTAAATTTCTGTCCGCTTCCTTCATTACCTTCCCTTTCTTTCTTTCTTTCTTTCTTTCTTTCTTTCTTTCTTATTACTTCTTCATCTGTATTTCTTTTTCCTTTTTCTTTTTCTCAGTTCTTCTTCGGGCTCTTTCTTTCTTTCTTTTTACGTCATTTTCTTTCTTTCTTTCTTTCTTTCTTTCTTATTACTTCTTCATCTGTATTTCTTTTTCCTTTTTCTTTTTCTCAGTTCTTCTTCAGGCTCTTTCTTTCTTTCTTTTTGCGTCATTTTCTTTCTTTCTTTCTTATTACTTCTTCATCTGTATTTCTTTTTCTTTTTTCTTTTTCTCAGTTCTTCTTCAGGCTCTTTCTTTCTTTTTACGTTATTTTCTTTCTTTCTTTCTTTCTTTCTTATTACTTATTCATCTACTTTCTTCCTTTTTTATTTTTTTGCTTATTTCCTTCATGTTGCTTTCCTTCTAAACGTACGTCTTTCCTTTCATTCTTTCTTCCTTTCTTATATTTCCTATCAATTCTGTTCTTTCTTTCTTTACGTCTTTCTTTACATCTTTCTTTCTTTCTTTCTTTCTTTCTTTCTTTCTCATTACTTCTTCATCTGTATTTCTTTTTCCTTTTTCTTTTTCTCAGTTCTTCTTCAGGCTCTTTCTTTCTTTTTACGTCATTTTCTTTCTTTCTTTCTTTCTTATTACTTCTTCATCTACTTTCTTCCT
This sequence comes from Acanthosepion esculentum, assembly GCA_964036315.1. NCBI lineage: Eukaryota > Metazoa > Mollusca > Cephalopoda > Sepiida > Sepiidae > Acanthosepion > Acanthosepion esculentum. The sequence continues at coordinate 75,601,701 of OZ038506.1, forward strand.
TTTTTATTTTTTTGCTTATTTCCTTCATGTTGCTTTCCTTCTAAACGTACGTCTTTCCTTTCATTCTTTCCTCCTTTCTTATATTTCCTATCAATTCTGTTCTTTCTTTCTTTCTTTCTTTACGTCTTTCTTTACATCTTTCTTTCTTTCTTTCTTTCTCATTACTTCTCCATCTGTCTTTCTTTTTCCTTTTTCTTTTTCTCAGTTCTTCTTCAGGCTCTTTTCTTCTTTCTTTCTTTCTTTCTTTCTTTTTTACGTCTTTTTTCTTTCTTTCTTTGTTTACGTCTTCTTTCTTTCTTATTACTTCTTCATCTACTTTCTTTTTTATTTTTTTTTTGCTTATTTCCTTCATGTCACTTTCCTTCTAAACGTACGTCTTTCCTTTCATTTTTTCTTCCTTTCTTATATTTCCAATCTATTCTGCTTTCTTTCTTTCTTTCTTTCTTTCTTTCTTTCTTTCTTTCTTTCTTTCGTTTACTTTCTAAACTCTTTCATTCTTAGATTCTTTCTTTCTAAATTATTTTAAAGTTTCTCTTTCATTTATTTCATTCATTCGTTTTTTTCTTTTTAGCCTTCAGAACGTTCCCGTTTTTATTTTTTTTTCATTTTAGCTTCGAAACTCATTCGCTGTTTTTTTTTGTTAATTTCTTTCTTTCTTTTTCTAAATGTTTTATATTGCTTCTTCCTTCATTTCATTCTTTGTTCTTTTCTTCTTAATTTTTGAACTTTTCGTTTCTATCATTCTTTTTCATTTTAGCCTTGAATCTTTTTCATTCCTAGTTTCTTTCTTTCTTTCTTTTTAGATTTTTAACGTTTCTCATCTCATTCTTTCATTCCTTCATTCTTTCATTTCTTCATTCTTTCATTGCTTCATTCTTTCATTCCTTCATTCTTTCGTCCTTTTTTTTTAGTCTTGATGACAATTCGTTTCTTTCTTTTTCATTTTAGATTCTTATTTTCACTCTTTCTTTCTAAATATTGTAAACTTCGCACGATCATTTATTTCATGCGTTCGTTTTCTTTTTAAGCAAATCACCTTTTTTCTTCCTTTTTTGAACCTTCGGAACACTTTCTTTCTAAACTTTAATCTCCATTTTCTTTTTTTGCATAAATGTATCATATATTTTCTTAAAACTTCTTCGTTTTCAAAATCGCTTCTTTTCTAAACCCCATTGTTTCTTAAAACCCTTTGTTTCTTAAAACCTTTTGTTTCTTAAAACTCCAATAAACAGGACAACTGAGAAAATATAGACAGATTCTGAAGATGGCTGGAGCATACAACGGCAGAAACGTCGTGCATATGACAATAAAGATGAGGACAACAGGACGAACGATGTAAATAGTGACAATATATTATCTTAGAAAATATAGACAGATCCTGAAGAAGGCTGGAGCGTACAGCAGGCGATACATGTATATATATATATATATATATTATAATAATATTTTTAGTTTTTAAAAATATGATTCCTCCACTACATAAGAGTTCTCATGTTTCAAAAGCGAGAGCCGAGACCCCTAACATAATTTTTTAAGTTATGTAGAGTTAAGGCCGATACGTCGTGAATATGGCAATAAAGATGAGGAAAACAGAACGAACGATGTAAATAGTGACAATACCTTATCTGAGAAAATATAGACAGATTCTGAAGAAGGCTGGTGCGTACAGCGGCCGATACGTCGTGAATATGGCAATAAAGATGAGGAAAACAGAACGAACGATATAAATAGTGACAATACCTTATCTGAGAAAATATAGACAGATTCTGAAGAAGGCTGGTGCGTACAGCGGCCGATACGTCGTGAATATGGCAATAGAGATGAGGAAAACAGTTTGAACGATGAAAATACAGTAAATAGTTACAATATCCCATCACAGAAATAGAGACTGACTTTTGCTTACCTCTATATTTTCTGATAGTGATTTACTAAGTGTAACTTCGATATAGCACAAGGCCCCAAATATGGATCACCTAGTAACGATGGAATTCACTAATTCGTAAATGATCTAGAGCGACTATCTTGCGAACCATTACCTCAAAGTCGATGTGACCATGTATACTTTTGTTATGTTTTAAAAGTCTGCAGTTAAATATTAACTTGTTAATTTTACGTTGGAAGAGTCCAGGCACGCCGAGAGAAAGAATGGAAAATAAAATAGTTATCGTCAAAATCTCTGTCGTGATCGAGAATAAAGATTTGTGAAAAATATGAGATTTCCTTTACGTGACGAAATTCATTGCTACCGTATAGTTTTCATATATATATATATATATATATATATATATATATATATATATATATATATATATATATATATATATATACGAAACCGTATATTTTTCATAAATTTAGAACCGTATTTTTTTTCAGACAACAAAAAAAGTTCTCCATTACAACATAAAAATAACAAAGAAAATAAATAAATATATTTGCTTCAATGTTTTCAACAAACACACGCACACACACACACACACACACACACACACACACACACACACACATACATATATATATATATATATATATATATATATATATATATATATATATATATACGCCAGAATAAACAAAGTGAAATATTTGTTAAAATCGTACACGTTAAAAAGTGCTCAATTTCAAGTAGGAAAACAAAACTTGCAGACCGATTTTATGCATATCTTAAAGGTAAGAACACTGGAACACTGCCATCTGAAGATACCTCGGCGGTCGAAACCGCGGTAGTGTTCAGGTCAGCGTTCTTACGCATTAATATATATATATATATATATATATATATATATATATATATATATATATATATATATTGGCAACAACCTTTCTTTCAAACATCTTTCACTGAATACGGCTGATAAGGAAGTTTGAATAATTTTGGTTAAGTTTTTCCAGCATCCTAACATTTTTCTTTTTTATAAGTTAAAGAATATAAAAATTGTCCATAATTTTATTGTCCCAAACGCTGTTGGTCATTTTTAGTCATTTTCAAGAGTACTTTGCCTCTGGTGTTGGTACATTTAGCGAGATGTTTCTGATAATGTTATTTATATAGAATTCTTATGCTTTCGACCAGAATTTTCCTTAAGAGTTCTTGTAGATTATGGATTAATAAATGTTGTTTATGGCACCAAGGTCAGATAATGAAAATGGCTGCAGAAGTGGCCAAAAGGGCTTGAGACAATAAAAATTATGGACATTTTTTTATATTAACTCCTACCAAACAGAAAAATGTAAGGATGCTGGAAAAACTTAATAAAAATTAATTCAATCTTTCTTGTCGACCGTATTCAATGGCATCTTTCTCTCTCTCTTTATATATATATATATATATATATATATATATATATATATATATATATATATATATATATATGCAGGTGTGCAGTGAAATAGAAAAGAACACGTTAGGTAGATAATCCGGTGTTCCTTAATATTTAGCTTTATTTTCAAAAGGACAGTGCTCCATACAGAAGTAGAGCTTATATTATAATAATATTTTTAGTTTTTAAAAATATGATTCCTCCGCTACATAAGAGTTCTCATGTTTCAAAAGCGAGAGCCGAGACCCCTAACATAATTTTTTAAGTTATGTAGAGTTAAGGTGTCTGGACCCGCTTCCTTCCAAAATTCTCGCTTGACAAAGAAGCGGGTCCAGACACCTTAACTCTACATAACTTAAAAAATTATGTTAGGGGTCTCGGCTCTCGCTTTTGAAACATGAGAACTCTTATGTAGCGGAGGAATCATATTTTTAAAAACTAAAAATATTATTATAATATATATATATATATATATATGTATACCATATATTTCCACTTATAAGACGGCCTTTAAATTTAAAAAAAATCAACCTTAAACATTGGGGATCGTCTTATATTATAATTTTAAAAAGAAACTTTAAATTCTGAGTGATGATCGTCGGTCTCGGTGCGATAACCAATAACGTACATAAAAAGATTCACATTAACAAATAAACTGATAATAAAAGTAATAAAACCGTTTCAACCTTATATATTACCGGCATAACTTCATAATTGCCTATTCGAAGAATAATTCCATATCAAGGAAATCAACTTGTATCCATGCAAGTTCAGCTGAGAAAATGGAAACGTTGAGTTAGGATGACATTCACAGCAACCTTTACTTTTCACTAAACTTTCAATAACCATCATGGTAGTGTTGATTATGGCAGTAATAACATTTAAGATAACATAATATTCATTTCTCATTAAAAATTCATTATCATTTTGGTGTTAAATAATAACACAATTTAGGATTACAAACAACTGATATTAGTGGCATTTTGTGATTGTTGATGAAGTATAAGTAAATGGCCATTAGTACAACAGGTTGTTTATAACTGTTTAGATATATGAAAAGAAGAGGAAGAATAATAATCAGTATTCGCAAGAGATCACGTGATCACAGTCACAGTCAATCTCTTCTTGATTTTCAGTGCATTTTCAGTGCATTTTCTGTGCATTTTCAGTGCATTTTCTGTGCATTTTCTGTGCACTTTCAGTGCATTTTCTGTGCATTTTCAGTGCATTTCAGTGCAATTTCTGTGCATTTTCAGTGCATTTTCTGTGCATTTTCAGTGCATTTTCAGTGCATTTTCTGTAAATTTTCTGTGCATTTTCAGTGCATTTTCAGTGCATTTTCTGTACATTTTCTGTGCATTTTCAGTGCATTTTCAGTGCATTTTCAGTGCATTTTCTGTACATTTTCAGTGCATTTTCTGTGCATTTTCAGTGCATTTTATGTGCAGTTTCTGTGAATTCCAGTGCATTTTCTGTGCATTTTCCTTGCATTTTCATATTAAAGTCATTTGCAACATATTTACATGTTTTTATTTATCAGAATCTTGCTGCAGCTGTAGCCTGGGGCCATTTTTTTTTCAAATTCTGTAATATTAAATGGCAAACATTTTGCTTTTTGTTTAGTGTTTTTTTTTACTAGAGTTCAGCCAATACAAGGCACAAGAGCCACTCAAAGTAGAGAGTGAATGAGGTATGTGATATGAATGTAAGAGGAGTTAGAAAGATAAGGATAAGGAGAATAGATAGCAATTGACCTTTGAATTGAAGATGGTAAGAGTGTAGTGTTTAGGGAAGCATCCACATGGGCGACAAAGATGAGGACAATAGTCCGAATAATGCAAATAGTGAACTATTATTTTTCAAATAAAAATCCTTTTATGGTAGTTGCATTTAAAACTTTTAGGATATTATAAAATTACGAGGGTCATTCAAAAAATAAGTTGAATTTTTCGGTATAAGGACTAATACATATACAAGCTTACTCTTTTTTATTTTTATTTTTTTTGTTTTACTTCTTTTTCACAGTTTTGGCGATTAACAAAGATGGCCGACCAAGAAGCATGCTCCAGGATTGAACAGAGGTCAGTTGTCAAGTTTTTGGTTGCTGAAGAGTGTAAACCAGTTGAAATTCATAGGAGAATGTCAACTGTGTATGGTGCCACATGTTTCAGCCAAAAAAATGTCTACAAGTGGGCTAAATTATTTAAAGAAGGACGGAGCAGTGTTGAGGATGAAGACAGGCCTGGGAGGTCTACAGAAGTGAGGTCTCCTGAGGTGATCGAATGAGTCAATGACCTCATTCAGTCTGACAGAAGGGTGACAGTGGATGACATTGCAAGGACTTTGAGCTTATCTGTTTGGACAAAGGCAGGGGTCATCAATCAGAAGGAGTCATTTTGCATCATGACAACGCAAGGCCTCACACAGCAGCCTAAACGGTGCAGACCATCAACGGTGCAGACCATCAGCCATCTGGGCTGGGAACTGCTTCCTCATCCCCCTTACAGCCCAGACCTCGCCCCTTCAGACTTTCACCTGTTTGGTCCCTTGAAAGCGTTCACGAGAGGCACGAAGTTTAAAAGTAACGATAAAGTCAAAAGTGTTGTGAGCGACTGGCTGAGACATCAGTCCAAAGATTTTTACGCTGAGGGAATACGGAAGCTTGTGCACAGATGGGAAAAATGTGTGACAGTGCTGGGAGACTACGTTGAAAAAAAAGAAAACTAAGCTGTATTAGAAGTCCTTATACCGAAAAATTCACCTTATTTATTGAATGACCCTCGTATTTGCCATCAAGTTAGCAATATTAATAAAACAATCTTGCTACATGTATATCTAAGACTCATCAAATTCTAACACATCACGTGATTCATCATGGAGGCCTTCATCGTACGGATTTCAGTCCGACGCTGCTGAGTCAAACTCAGCTTCGTCGTTGCTGTCAAACAGTAGATGATCTTCGGTACCATCCCTTGCATTAGAGATACCGCAGAGTGAGAGCCTATAGCTGACTGCCACGAATAGGCAGGAAGATTCTATTGGCCAGCGTGAGAACAAACAGCTGACTGACACGAATGTTAACTAGCATGCTTAGCATGCAAAAAAATCGATAGATGCATTCGTCACAAGTGGGAAAAATTTAAATCTGCATGGCACTTTATTCCAATTGGCTAATTCGCTTGCTAAAACTCAACGTTGATTCTGATTCCGCAGAACTGGGTTAGGTGTGAAAAAGTATTTGTTGTTAACATTCTTTTTTCATTCGGTTTTTCCAGTTACGAGTCCTTTTTTAAAGCTGATCGTTTTGTGTTCATTTTGTTTAGTTCTTTTTTCGTAACAGATTTAATGTTTAGTATAGAGCTTAGAAAAAATTCGCAATGTGAGATAGGCAAGAAGTAAGGCATGTAGCAACATCAGCACGGCGAAGAGCACTCCTTTGAAGGCAAGGAAGGGCAAAAATATTTTAAGTCAAGTGATAGCGATTGCTGTATGAGTCGTACGATTTTAGAATCAAGCACGGGCAACGCCGGGCCATGCTGCTAGTTACCTCTCAAATGAAGGGAGCATTTAAGGTAAGATAGATCTGTTTAAGCGAAGGACGCTAAGACTATTATAGACGCAGCATTTGTGAAACGTGTACGTTTTTATGAATACAAAAACAAAAAAGCATCTTATACTGAATATCAGAAGGGGACAATTGAAATAACTTTGACGCATAACGAGGAAACGAGACTTGGAGAAGGTGACGCTTACAAAGCATACTGAAAATAAGAGTGAATCGGCGAGTAATCGTTCTAAGAATTTGTCAAAATAGATGGAAGAACTGGAAAGGATGGTTAAAAATCAAACAATGCTAAGAGTTACTAAGGAGAGGAAGTTATGGAGAGCCATGACTGAAGAGACGCGTCAATTGTGCTTCCTGTATTCGGTGTAATTTCTGCGGAAATGAAGAAGAAGTATTACATCGGGAGTATTCTTCGGAAATGAACGCGGTGATGTCCTGAAATAGTTTAATGGGAAAAACACCCCCCCCCCCCACACACAAAACAAAAATGAAACGGTAAAATAAAAGCTGAGTAAAGGTTTGGGTGGAACCCCGCTGCCTCTGTAAATTTCGAGGAGAGGATTCTTCGCCATTGTCCTTGAATGTCAAAGATGGAGATCTGACAACACGTCTCAGCCCCGACAAGCACACATTTCGTTTCAAGGATCGCTTTTCTCGATGTAACGACAAATAGATTAAGATTTCGTCAAAGGATTTAAAAGTTTTATTAAAGGAAATCACAATGAGATATCTGATAACTGCACATGACGTTGTTTGGATTTAATTAATGGTTTTTATTTCTTTTTAATTACAGGAACACTGGAACATCTTTGTACATATACATATGATCGCTATCTCTTATACACGCACACACGCGCGCGCACACATAGACACAGGTGTTTTTATATATATATATATATATATATATATATATATATATATATATATATATATATATATAAGCCTGTGTCGCGGACATTCACGCCGGTAAATGTCGTTAATACTGTTTATCGTAAATAGAACATTTACTTAAATATTTGTATCTATAAAAAGAACGTATAAACATAAAAATGTCTTTATATATATATATATATATATATATATATATATATATATATATATATATATATATATATGGTGGACTCTCCCGTCGTATTCGAGATATGAGGGCCAAGCAGCTCAGGAACCGACATCCACACCAGCACAAATGAGTTGATTATAATACTGAAGGCTTTGTGTAGAACCAACCACACTTTTTGAAGGGCCGAATACAGAGACCTGGTACAACACGTGCCACAAGGACCCCAAACGACCATCCTCAGGTTTTGAATTCAGAGTTGTCCTTCTCCTAGACCAGTTGCCATCAAAGGCTATCAAACAATTATGCACAACACACATACGTATATAAACACACTCACAAACACATACATTTATATATATATATATATGGATCACTCTCTCCCTCCCCCCATCTCTCTCTCAATATATATATATATATATATATATATATATATATATATATATATATATATATATATATATATATTAAAAAGAAGAGAGAAACCGCAAACGTTTTTGGTTGTAATGTGGATTTAAAAAAATATATTATACTTTATTTTCCATAATTTTGCTACACGTGTTTCCGGTCTCGTGACCTTCATCAGGCAAGTCTTTAAGTAAATGCTCTGTTTATAATAAACAGTACTAACAAAATTTACCGGCCTGAATGTCCGAGAAATTGTTATAGAAAATATGCGTCCTCCGACCGGAATCGAACCTGTATACTATAGATATATATATATTGATGTGGGTTTATTCCCGGCTTCCGAATGCAGAAGTACGTGACCTCACACAGTTTTACAAATGCGAGAACGAAAATGTTGGGCAGATGGATATATAAACATAGATGATTCGCATAGATGATTTGGGGCAATCTCTCACACAATACAAGCAGATAATGTAAGGACGACGTTCATTTGATGTCTCTGGCCGAGAGCCACTGAGTCAGTCAAGAGTTGAATAAAATGAATATTCTAGTTTCGTGTAATAATTATTAAAACCTTTAAAACACTGTAGGTGACTATTTTCACCAAGCAAAATGTTAGTCCTGCCATTGCAATTTGAATTTTAATTTCTTGGTTGTGTAGTTATATCCTTCTATGGCAACACCTAAAACAAACATAACTGAAATTGAGAGCCAGGCTAATGCAATTTCAAATATATAGAACTAATTATGTTTTGAAGGGATTCCATATACAGTTAAATGGAAGTAATATTTAGAAATGATGCAGATTGATAAGTGTTAATTGGTACCTTCACTTCAGTAGATATATATGTGTGCATATGTGTCGCTATCATGGAGAAAGGTGTACGTTTGTCTGGAAGGATATGAAATGCTGAGCTTTAGGTTTCAGTCTGGCGGCTTTGAGTGATAACATTTGTGAGTCATGCGTACAGCATTCGAGTTACATAGCAATCAGAATTTTTGGTACTATAAATCTGGGCGTCAAGCGAAAGTGTGAAAGCAATGAATCGTTACCTGAACTCAAGCAGAATAGTTCCTGAAAGGAAAGATGTTTTTCTTTCTTTTTTTTTCTTTTTTTTAGCGTACCATGAAAACGAAATATCACATTGCTGTCAACAAATGGCAAGAAGACTTAAAATTTACAATCGTTGCACCTACTTCGTAAGAACCCGATTTGGCAGAATCAAATTTCCAGTTATTCCCGAAATTGAAAGAGGTGTTGAAATGTCAACATTTTTCGTAAGATTTTTTTGCCCCCCCCCCCGAAGCTGAATTCCTGTGCGTAATTTGATCAAAAGTAAAACAGAAAATTACGGCCTTACCCCGGAAGAGAAACGGAGATAAAAATGAGCAGGATTAAACAGGGGACGAACCCCCGCCCCCCCAAAAAACAAACAAACAAAAAAGAAGACTTTTAATTAAAAAGAGAAATGAATTTATTTCATTTCGATATCACGTTCGATTTCAATATTCTAACTGTTCTTAACCTATTTTATGGGATTGATGACCGGTGCGTACTATCGCCTACCCCCCCCCCCCCAATTGGTGGGGCAAACCTGATTGGGGTCCGAATAGTGCTTTTTGACCCTCTCTATGTTATTGAGATTGGATGTTTCTACCTCCATCATATGGGATACAAATTAAACTATACACAGCTGATTATTAAATGATGAAAAGTTTTTGCAGATTTTGATGTCATTCTGGGGTCGTTGTTTTTTTTTTTCGACCAAATTCGTAAATTTCCTTTCCTCATGTTAAGTCTTGAAAAAACAGTATATAAGATTTACTATTTTTTATCTCTAACGTTGAATGAGTTAAAACTATTAAACATTTTAACAAGGACAATCTCAAGCTGATGTTAAAACTTACAGCAATATATTATTGATTTATTTAAGATGGAATAATCTATTATGACATGTCTCTAATTTGGATTTAGATACATTGTTATACATTATGAAATGGACAAAGTCCGACAATTATTTTAAAGACATTTCTATGTTTATACATTCTTTTTATAGATACAAAAAATTAAGTAAATGCTGTTTTATAATAAACAGTATTATTGGGAAAGGTATGAATCCTCTTTTTCCCTCCAGCTATGAGTAAATAGCAGAACAGACCGGGTTCTATAGCTCTGGATGATAGAAAGAAATGGCAACCTACTGCGGGAAAAAAAGTCTGCCTCGTCAGTCGTGTAGTACGCATGGCACATAACTGATTGACTGACTAGAAACATTTGCATCGGCTTCATCTTACGGACGACACAATGAAGCTGAAAGATAGCCAAATGATGATTGGACGATGAATAAAAGACTTCGTCACCCAGGGTCGGCGCGTACTACCGCTGAGACCCGCTTCCGATTTGGGGTTGCAAGTCTGATTGGAGGCCCCACGCAGTGCTTTGTAACCCTCGCTATCTTATTAACATTTGCCTTTTTTCTACGTACATTTTTGTAGGTTACAAATTAAACTATGCACAGATGATTATTAAATGATGAAAATTTTTTGCAGATTTTGATGTCATTCTGGAGTCGTTGTTTTTTTTTTTCGACTAAATCTGTAAATTTCCTTTGCTCATGTTAAGTCTTGAAAAAACAGTATATAAGATTGACTATTTTTTATCCCTAATGTCGAATGAGTTAAAACTATTCAACATTTTATCAAGGACAATCTCAAGCTGATGTTAAAACTTGCATCAATATATTGTTGATTTATTTAAGATGGAATAATCTATTATGACATGTCTCTAAATTGGATTTAGATACATTGGATTTATTTTCAATTTTTCTAGTTGAATTGTCCACCTATATTGCATATGATCCATTATTGTACATAATTAAGTTACAATAAAATTTGTATTTTATATGAATAGTACTTGATGATTACGGGGGGTATCATAGATCAGCGGGAGGAGAGGGCACGAAACCCTTGCACCGGCTCTGCCTCTATACAATTATTTTCTCAGATTAATGGTTAAAAATGTGTTAAAAGGAACCAATAGAGTAATTATCTTTCGCCAGATCCCATAGACTCTGGCTTTACAAAAACACAAACACAGATCTTTACCAAATAACAAAAAACACATCGCTTGAACACTTCCGAATAACACGATATAAAATTCAATTTTTATTTATCCCTAATGTTGAATGTGTTTAAATTATCCAACATTTTAACAAGAAATATCTTAAGTTAATGTTAAAAATTGCTGCCAAACATTGTTGATTTATTTAAGATGGAATGGTCTATTATGGCAGGTCTCTAATTTGCATTTTGATCAAGGCAATCCTTATCAACCTGATTTATCAGGTCATCACATAAGTTCTGTCCGAATTTTGAATTTTGAAACAAGTGACCAAATTTTACATTTAATTACAGATTCAATCAACAATGTATTTTCCCTGATTATCTATGACTTCCTTCCATCTATTAACAAGCTTACTAATTCCATTACTGTAAAATTCTTTTAGCTTTGATTCGAAGAACTCACAAATGTCAGTTTTAACCTCTTCTTGTGTTACAAAAGCTGTTTCTTCCAAATGATTCTGTCAGCTACGAAACAAATGGTAGTCTGAAGGAGCAAGGTCGGGATAATAAGGTGGATGAGGAATTTTCTCCCAACCAAGTTCTTCGATCTTTTGTGACGTGATTCTTGCTGTGTGGTCGCGCATTGTCCTGATGAAACATCACCCGTTTTTGATTCACTAGAGCTGGTCTTTTTTCCTCAAAGCTTGGTTCAAACGCTCTAATTGCTGACAGTATATTTGAGCATTAATTGTTGCATTAGGTGGTAAGAATTCAAAGTGGATTATTCCTTGGCAATCCAACCACATTGAAAGAAGAACCTTTTGCCCATGAAGTTCCCTTCTCGGCTGTGGCTGGGGTCCTTCCCCTTTACCAAGCCACTGTCTACGACGCTTAACATTTCGATAAAAGATCCATTTTTCGTCGCCAGTCACAAGTCTATCCAAAATAGGGGAAATAAGTTGGCGAGAATGGAGAGAAGAACAGATGTCAACTCGGGATTTGAGGTTGTTTTCAGACAATTCATGAGGCACCCATTTTCCAAGTTTAGGAACTTTTCCAAGTTGTTGAAGATGACGATGAACAGCTGTATGGTTTGAACTGAGAATCACTGCCAATTCCTCAAATGATAAAGCAGCATTTTCTTCAAGGGCTGCTTCAAGAATCTTTTCATCAAACTCAACTGAACGTCCGGTTCGATCTTCATCTTCAAGGGTGAAATCTCCACCTCTGAATTTTGCAAACCATCGTCTGCAAGTTCTTTCATTCACACATTCCTCTCCATAAACTGAGTGAATGTTTCTAGCCGCTTCGACTTCTGAGTTTCCTTTCTTGAACTCATAAAGCATTATGTGCCTCAAATGATTCTTGGGTACTTCCATGTTAGCAGGGTTTTAATCAAACAAAATTTAATTTTATTGTTCTCTGAAATAAAATTTGATCAGTTTAAATGCATCTAAACATAAAAATAATGTTCAGCTCCATTAGACATTATAAAATACTCTTTAAATTTCGTTCATTTTAACAAAAAGTTAAAATTCGGACAGAACTTATGGGATGACCTAATAGATACATTGGATTTACTTTCATTTTTTCTAGTTGAATTGTTCACCTATATTGCATATGATCCATTATTGTACATAATTAGGTTGCAATAAAATTTGTATTTTATATGAATATACTACCTTATGAAAATAAAGATAGTCGAGTGGGGGAGGTCTGTATTATAGATTCGGGGAGGGACACGGGACTCTTGCACCGGCTCTTCTCGTAATTTTGAAGATAAACAGTATTAACTTTTTATTTTATTTGCTTTAAAACTTCTTTTATACGTTATTAATTTATCGACACTCGAAAATTTGAAGAGAAATTAATTTACTCATTTTTGACTGCAGCGCCATAATTCTATCTGGTCTAAAACATATTTTATTCAATGAGTGAATGGTATATTTAAAAAGAAAACTACAATATATGTCAATTCGGCACTTAATCTCCTTCGAAGTAATTCACTTCTGAAGCCACAGACTTTATTTAGCATCATTACCGTTGATGAAACCATTCCTGGAACGATTTTTGTGTGGGTAGCGAGCGGCCTCCTCGTCGCATTCTCTTGGATTTCCTCTACGTTTTGTTCCTTTGAAGAGTGATTTGATTTTTCGGAAAGAGAAAAAAGTTGCAAGGGGCGAGATCAGGGGAATATGGCAGTTGTCTGACCTTGAGAACGTCATGCTTAGCCAAAATCTGCTGTACGGTTAACGATGGAGTCTCTGTGGTGTGGTGAGACGACCACACTCTATTTTAGATCAATTGGTGATTTATTTAAGATGGAATGGTCTATTATCTCCTTCCAAGCATTTCTATAAACAACGGAAGTGAGTGACAAATGTTTTCTGCTCAGCGATTGCAAATACAAGGTAATCAAAAAAGTTCTGTCCGTTTTTTGATTAGATATTGAATGAAGTTGAAATATATACGAAATGCGTGTAGCAATTGTTTTCAAATTCGGACAGCCGGAAATATTCAATAAATATAAAGAAAGCTTTATTCAACTGAGAATACAAGGTTCGCGTATAGTGTCCTTTTACAGTCCCAGTAAACAGAAGTAGCTCTCTCAAATAGGAGAGTAAGAAAACAAAGAGAGATCACTTTTGATTATTCATAACAGTTAATATTCAATAGATATTTCCAACTATCCTCGTCTTCATTGTACTTTTTGCCCCTGACTTTTAATTGAGTTGCTGTTAATATTCAGTGGATGTTTTGGGCAAATCCTCGTCTTCGTTATTTTTCTCCTCTGAGAAGATGTTTGTGACTAACCAGACCTTTTCCTTGAGGACACATGGCCATGTGGATGAAGAAGTTGGTTAGATCCAGTGACTAGACCCAGACAGTTGTGAGTTCAATCCCAGTTCACAGCAGTGGTGAACCAAAAACTTGGAGAGTCGAGTTAAAGGGAAATAACTGAGACACCCGGAAGAAGCCCGTGGAACTAGAACAATCTACTCCGGTGGATGAAAATAGAGGGTTCGGCTCGAAATTCCAATCACCTGAAGAAGGCTGAAGCGTACAACGGACGAAACGTTGTGAATATTGCAATGAAGATGAGGATAACAGTCCGAATAATATAAATAATGCAAGTAATCGTAATACATCATCTCAGTGATATAGAGGCCGAAACGTTGCGAATATGGCAAGTAAGATGAGGATAACAGTCCGAATAGTGTAAATAATCTAAGTAATAGTAATACCTCATCTCAGAGATATAGACAGATATTCAGTGTATGTTTTGGGCAATCATTGTCTTCATTATTTTTCTCATCTGAGAAGATTTTAATATTCATTCGACGTTTGTGACTAACCAGATCTTTTCTTGCTTGGATTTTTGAAAAGAGATGTTTTTATTGTTTAAAGGATATTTCCGCCTCTTTCATATTTTTATTGATGATTTTGTCTGGTTCTTTGAAAAGAATATTTTACGGCCATAACTTAATTGTCAGAATTGATATAACTGGTGTTGCCTATATTTGTGGCATCAAATGTATTTTGTCGTTAAACTTAATAAAACATACGTTTTGTATATAGAAAGCGTCGTATTAATAAAAAAAAATGCATCATCGGTTTGTATTGAGTGTAAGTCTATTAAATAATAGATTAAATCTTCGCTCAATAAAAACCTTTTTACGATTTAAGCAAAGCCCAAAACATAATATAGAAGAAGTATCGGAAAGAAATTGGATTTTCGAAGACAGAAATCATTTTTACGAAACCATAGCTGGAGAAAAAAATGATTGATGTAAAGATATTCTTTGATGAAGTTGATAAAACTGAAATCTCTTTCTCTCTCTTTATTATTTGTCTGTCCATCAGTCAAACAATTACAGTCTCTCTCTCCATCTGTCTCGAAAGTAAAGTTTCTGTCTTCATTTATCTACGAATTATAATCTTTATGTCGATCTGTCAACGAATTACTATCTCTCGCCGCATCTGACTACGAATTACAGTCTCTCTCTCTTAATATCTATATATACTTATATCCAAACTCCAGCAATTAACCTACATCAGGTTATTTATATTATTTATTATTATATATACATATTTTGTTCAATCCGTATTTGACACTTCTGCTGATCACGAATTGGTTCATTTCTAATCTATCTATCTATCTATCTATCTATCTATCTATCTATCTATCTATCTATCTATCTATCTATCTATCTATCTATCTATGTGTTGTGGCCTTGTTGCGGCCAGAAATAAAGACACAAAGAGAGGAATTGAGTTAAACAAATATATTAACAGAAACAGTAATACAAATATATACAAACGAGAGTGTTACAGCAAGAATGTTCGGTCCGACTGTCAGAACTGACTGCTGGAAACTTTCCTCTCCAAAAGGCAGTAACTGTTCCTATTTATAGGTGAGAGAGTCCATGCATGCGTGTGTAAATTACCATAACACTATCCTTACCTTCCATATATATATATATATATATATGGTGGATTCTCCCGTCGTATTCCACGTATGAGGGTCAAGCAGCTCAGTACCTAGGAGCCAACAGCCAGACACCAGCACATATGATTTGATTATAGTGCTGGATCAACCACACTTTTTGAAGGGCCGGATAGAGAGAACTGGTGCACTACGTGCCACAAGGCCTCCAAACGTCACTCTGCAGGTTTTGAATTCAGAGTTGTCCTTCTGCTAGACCAGTTGCCACCCAAGGCTATAGAATCCAGTCTGCCCTGCTATTTATCCATAGCTGGAGGGAGAATAAGAAGATTAATACCTTTCCCAAGGGTATTAGCACGTAAGTGAATGTAATGGATTCGACTGGATTGCCAACTCGGCTATCTATTCCTCAGTATATATATATATATATATATATATATATATATATATATATATATATATATATATATATAAATATTTTCGTAGCATCCTGATTTCCCACCTGATGAAACGTTAAAAATGTTAACGTTGAAACAAGATGTACAGTTTTGTAGTGGGCATGTGCATGTTCTAATGTAACACTGCATAATAAATAAATATTTATTGCTCTAATTTTGTATTGAGTTCTGTTTTAAATTAATGTTTTGAACGCTGAAATCTTACTCTTCGTTCGTTTACATTTGTATATATATATATATATACATATATATATATATATATATATATATATATATATATATTGTTTTAGGATATTACTTCAAAAACATGTAAAAACGCTACAAATGCAATCGCGTCTCGATATGTATTGACACATTTCATCAGGTGTTAGTAAATGACTGGTGAGTGGACAATTTATTGAGATTTAAAACGAACATACCCCCCTCTTTTCATGAGAAAAGGAAGAAAAGAAAGATACAAGATACACTCTCTTTCCTCGAGAAAAGGAAGATTAAGAAAAAGTGTAAGAATGAAAAGAGAGGAAATAGTTGCATTGTTTGATTTGTTTTTATTCAGATCAACCAATCGGAACGGCCTACGCTAAGTTCAAAGTAAGGGGAAAAACGAAAGAAGCAATCATACATAAGAGGTCATGACCCACAGATTTAGAATCGCAGACGACATCTAAAAGTCATATTCGGTACGCATGTAAATTGGCTACAATGTTATACATGAGACAAATATAATTTCCTATGAAAGAAGAAACTTAATTTAACAAGATACTCGACAAACTACATACCTGTAAGTTACAAAATTAAAATTTCACATTTTTATAGTTGGTAAATAAACCAGTTTTTTAAGAAATAAAAGGTAAGTTTAAACAAATAAATCTCACAAAATTATTTAAACATACAGGTCAAACGAAATTATTTAAAGCATATTGATCTAACAAAATTGTTTAAATATATAGATCAAACAAAAGAAAATACAATGCAACTGTTAACCAAAGGGTTTTTACATAAGGTGTTAATAAAACCAGTCAATGCAAAATGTCAAAATATCAGCTGAACGCCAATACATCTATACTAAAAATTACCAACACTACTAGAAGTTTAATATATAAATTATACTACGACGAAATTGATCTTACTGACAGAAAGATAAGCCTTATATGGTGCAACAAGTTTTAACTAAAATATAAGGAGCAATTGTCAAATTTGAAAGTCTAGTAGAATCAAAGGTGTGATATGTTTACGATTAACCGTTAATTCAAATCTTAATTTAATAAAATTTTTAATAGATTTTATGAGAACTGATACATAATACTACCGACCAACTCCGTTACGTCCACTATCCAGAACAACCTATCCCATCTAAATAATCTTAAAATAATCTCAAGCATTTCCAAAATCATTATGGATATACTCAGATCTAAAAACACCCATAACAATAATATTGCAGAAGCAGGCATATATAAAATAAATTGTCAAAACTGTTCCTCATAATACATTGGAGAAACATGCAGAAATTTAAAACAAAACGCATCTATGCGCACAAAAGAGACCTCATAAATAACAATTTAATAAATAAACTAGTCATACATAGAAATAAATTCAATCACAATTTTGATTTTATAAATGCTACACTCATAAAAAAAAGAAAATAACTCACTCAGAAGGAAAATCCTCGTGAGTGTCGCCATTGAATATTATCCAAATATCAATTCACGCTCAGGTCTTTTCCCAATCTCACCTTTCCTAACAGAATCACTACCTTCCCAAGCCAATATACACAACAAATATATCAAGAAATTAAAAGAAAACGGTTGAATCGGTCAACACAACAATACAAACAATATTTCTACAGATGAAAATGTTCTCTTCAAACATAATTAAAATTCAAAGTAATTGACGTCATTTTTCAGTTGACCATATGAATATATATTA
>OZ038506.1:75622441-75627441 GCA_964036315.1 Acanthosepion esculentum
ATCTATGTCATTTATCTATCTATCTATCTATCTATCTATCTATTTGATTCTTATATATATATATATATATATATATATATATATATATATATATATATATATATGAGTCTATTACATATCTATCTATCTATCTATCTATCTATCTATCTATCTATCTCAGTCTGTTCATATCTATCTATCTATCTATCTATCTATCTATCTATCTATCTATCTATCTATCTATCTATCTATCTATCTATCTATCTATCTGGAAGTATACCGATCTCATTTTGCTCACGTCAAACAGTTAAACTACCCAAAATTCCTTGTTTCCTTACAATATTTTTTTACTGACGATTCGGGATCATAGATGCATTCATCACTATTATTCTAAAAATAATTTCAGTCCCTTGGACCCCGTACAAAGAGTCGTTTTGAATCGGAGGAGGAGGAGGTGTTTATTTCTGAGCCGTATAATTCTAATGAATTTTTGCGTTATTCCCTTTATATACTTCTGAATTTTTATCCAATTACGTGCTGTGTTTTTCATCCTGACCCGTGAAGTGGACGCCATATTTTGACCTTTGACTTGTTTTTTATGGCTTATCAACCTCTTTTTTAGGATATTAGAAACTGAAACATATTTTTGATTTATAAGAATAATTGTTCTTTTTATTTTGCTAGTGCATATTAAGACTATTGCGGAGACAATAATGATTTTTCAAGATACGTCATACTATTTAACCCATAACTGTTGGGGAATGATGATTTACGTCTTTCCCAAGAGTATTTACTCGTAAGTGAATGTAACAAACCGATATACCTAGCTGATATTCATTGCATCAACAGCACATCCCAGCTTTCATCACCTGAAATTTCCAAGTGGTCACCCATCTAGGTACTGACCAGGTTCGCTTAAAGGACTGGAATCGGAGATTCAACGTAACTTGAGCGAAAGACTTTTTGATTTTTAAGTTTTGGCATTTTCACCAGTTTACTACTTTTAAGTTTTTATTATATTATGTGGTATTTAATTAATAATTTTATGTTTTTATATTATTTGATATTTGAATAATAATTCTGTTTTTATATTATTTAATATTTGAATAATAATTCTATGTTTTTATTATATTATTTGGTATTTAATTAATAATTCTATGTTTTTATATTATTTGATATTTGAATAATAATTCTCTTTTTGTATTATTTAATATTTGAATAATAGTGCTATGATTTTATTATATCATTTGGTAGTTAATTAATAATTCTGATTTTATATTATTTAATATTTGAATAATAATTCTATAGTTTTGTCTTGTTTAATATTTAAATAATAATTCTATAATTTCTTATATTATTTGATATTTAAATAATAATTCGGTTTTTATATTATTTAATATTTAAATAATAATTCTATGTTTTTATTATATTATGTGGTATTTAATTAATAATACTATGTTTTTATATTATTTGATATTTGAATAATAATTCTGTTTTTATATTATTTGATATTTGAATAATAATGCTATGTCTTTATTATATTATTTGGTATTTAATTAATAATACTATGTTTTTATATTATTTGATATTTGAATAATAATTCTGTTTTTATATTATTTAATATTTGAATAATAGTGCTATGTTTTTATTATATTATTTGGTAGTTAATTAATAATACTATGTTTTTATATTATTTAATATTTGAATAATAATTGTGTTTTTATTATATTATTTGGTATTTAATTAATAATTTTATGTTTTTATATTATTTGATATTTGAATAATAATTCTGTTTTTATATTATTTAATATTTGAATAATAATTCTATGTTTTTATTATATTATTTGGTATTTAATTAATAATTCTATGTTTTTATATTATTTGATATTTGAATAATACTTCTCTTTTTGTATTATTTAATATTTGAATAATAATTGTGTTTTTATTATATTATTTGGTATTTAATTAATAATTTTATGTTTTTATATTATTTGATATTTGAATAATAATTCTGTTTTTATATTATTTAATATTTGAATAATAATTCTATGTTTTTATTATATTATTTGGTATTTAATTAATAATTCTATGTTTTTATATTATTTGATATTTGAATAATAATTCTCTTTTTGTATTATTTAATATTTGAATAATAGTGCTATGATTTTATTATATTATTTGGTAGTTAATTAATAATTCTGATTTTATATTATTTAATATTTGAATAATAATTCTATAGTTTTGTCTTGTTTAATATTTAAATAATAATTCTATAATTTCTTATATTATTTGATATTTAAATAATAATTCGGTTTTTATATTATTTAATATTTAAATAATAATTCTATGTTTTTATTATATTATTTGTTATTTAATTAATAATTCTATGTTTTTATATTATTTGATACTTGAATAACAATTCTACGTTTTTATATTATTTAATATTTAAATGATATTTCTATAGTTTTGCATTGTTTAATATTTAAATAATAATTCTATAATTTCTCATATTATTTGGTATTTAAATAATAATTCTATTTTCGTTATATTATATTTAAAAAATAATACTATGTTTTTGTTGTATTATTTGATATTTAAATAGTATTCTTTTTTGTTTAAAATATTTAAAATGTTGGTTCCTCTACTGGATAATAGTTTCTTTTAATTTGGATTTTTTCTATATTTTAAAATGATATTTCTTTGCAATTATTATAATGTTTTTTATATTTAATGTCTACTTTTTGTCTGCTTATTTACAAGTATCTATCGGATGCTGGTTGGAGTGAATTTTTGGTAATGTTGGTTAATACTCTGTTTTTTTCTTTGCGGACATACATAGTGGCATGTTAGTCGACATGAAATGTAGTTGTAAGAGCATTTTTTCAATTATCAAAAAGATATGTACATTCTTATATTAAGTTGATGTTTTATTAAGAATGAACTTTGGAGGGTTTCTATTACTGAACACAATATGATATATTTATTTCATAGTATATAATTAATCATGCATATTTATTTTTACCACTAGATGACGTATACTTATATTTCTCATAATATAGTATACTTATATTTTCTCATTCTCATAATCATTTCTCATAATCATAATAATAATCATAATAAGTTGTGTAGAGCATATTTTAAAACAGCTATTTTAATTTTTAATTTGGTATTTTTATATTTCTTTTCATATTTTATATATGGAGTCCATAATTTAAGTTTTATGTCCATATGTTTATTTTCATGTTTTAGTTCATATTTTATGATTATTTGCATATTTTATATCTCATGTTCATACTTTAATTTTATGTCCATATTTCTTGTTTTATGTGAACATAAAACATGAAAATATAAAATAAGAAAATAATAGATAAAATATTTATATTTTGTTTTCATAGTTTATAACATATGTTCATATATATATATATTATGTTCACATATATTATTTTAATATTTTAAGTTTTATTTTCGCATTTCATATTCTTTGCTGATATTTCATGTTTATCTGCGATTTTATTTCTTTGAATATTTTATATTTTATTGTCATATTTTATATTTATGTTCAGATTACATATTTTGTTTTATTTTCCAGTTTAATGTTTTCTGCTCATATTTCGTCCCTTATATTCATACTTTATTTTTTCAGTATTTTCTATTTTATTGTCATATTTCATATTTTATGTTCATATTACATATTTATTTTTTCCTATTTAATGTTTTCTGTTCATATTTAATGCCTTATATTCATATTTTATTTCTTTGAATATTTTGTTTTATTTTCATATTTTATATTTTATGGGCATATTTCATATTTTGTCTTTTATTTTCATATTTTGTCATCTTTGTTCATATTTCATGTATTATGCTAATATTTGCTTATTTTCATATTCTATATTTTATTTTCATATTTTATGTTCATATTTCATAATTCTATTTCGTCTTCTCTCTTCATGTATCATGTCTTATGTTTATATTTTGTTTCTTTGAATATTTCATATTTTATTGCCATATTTTTATTTGTGTTCATATTAATATTCTATATTTTATATTGAGTGTTTCATATTATTTCTTATTTAATATTAGTTATATTTTTGTCATGATCTTTGTACTATCGCTATATATTTTTGTAGAATTTTTTAAATTTGTTCTTTCATTTTTTTCTCGTCAAAATCTCGATTTCGTTAAGTCTATCGTCACCTGGGAAATATCTTACTCGTCCTTATAATATTGTCTTATCTCACCTTTCATTACAACAATCTCACTAGGTTACCATTTACCTTGAGTGGCTCTTTGGATTTGTATTGGGTGAACTAACATTACAAAAAGAATCCATCTTGCACTTTCATAAATCTATCATTCGCCCATCGAATATTTTCAACTGGTCTACTGCTCCTAATATATACCTCGAGATTCTCGATAAAATCCAAAGAATTCGCAATGATAGTGGTCCTGACCTGGCATCTTTTTTTCAGTTACCGCTGTAATGTAGTTTTTTTTTATTTAGTACCTCTTCTTTATGGCTTTAAGTATAATAAAAGATTGGTAATAAGTTATCATAGTTGTAACCGTAAAATATCTAAACTTCTTCTCTCGCATTTCTTGACTGACTGCAGAAATTCCTTCTGGCTTCTTGTTTTGCTCTCAGCTCCAACGTTAAAAAAAAAATGAAACGTCAATCGTCATCTTCTGTCTTCTTTTGTTGTCCTTTCTCCACACTAACGTTTTCTCTTTGTCATTCATTCTCAGTTAAATTTTGCGTCTTAGTGACTTTATCGACTTGTTTGGGGTGAAATTATATAATTTGTGAAAAAACCTTTGTTATTCTTTTTGTCTTATGCTCATGAGATCTTTATCGAATTGTGCGAAAACGTTTAATTCTTTAAAATTTAATTATCGCTATTTTGTATCTATGGGAAACACGCTCTTAAAAATTGTTTAAGAACAAAACGCCCCCACCCCCCAAAAAAAACAAAAAACAAAGGACAATGATATCATATTAACGAAAAAGAGTCTACCAAGGGTAA
>OZ038506.1:75629941-75639941 GCA_964036315.1 Acanthosepion esculentum
GAGAGGGAAATTCTTAATACAAACAATTCTTCTCACCCCCAGCTTCCATGCTCCCGTTTTATGATATGTTTTCTGCTTGGTTCGCCTCCCGACACCTAGTTCTGCTTTGTATCAGTTCAGTGTATATATATATATATATATATATATATATATATATATATATATATATATATATATATATATATATATATATATATATATATATACGCAGGCTTCTTTTGTTTCGCGCACCTACACATATCTACACTTGTTTGATAAAGTAATCGGCGTTGCCCGGGATTTATCTTACAACAAATCCTCTTAAAAAATAATGGGGTTCTGTTGTCTTATACGGAACATTTCTATGTAAGACATGGCCCAGTGTATAAAAGTGTTGGTTGGAGTAATATAGTGAACTTGACTCAAAGAGTTGTGAGTTCAATCCCTGGCCACAGCAGAGGTGAACAAAAACTTGGAGAGTTGAGTTATTAAAGGGGAATAACTGTAACTGAGATATCCAGTAAAGGCACGGCACGTGGATCTAGAACAATCTAACCCCGGGGACTAAATAAAAGATCCGGTTCGAAATTCCAACATATATCACCTGAAGAAGGCCGGAGAGTAAAACGCCGTGACTGTGGCAGTAAAGATGATAACAACTATGCAACCGTTTTAAACAGTGTAAATAGTTGCAATACCTCATCTCAGATATATATACAGATCCTGAAGAAGGCCAGAGTATATAACAGCCGAAACGTCGTGAATGTGGCAATAAAGATGAGGATAACAGTCTATGTTAATCATGACGATGTAAATAATTACAATAAATTGAAATACCTCATCTCAGAGATATAGACAAATGTTAAGACATTCGATAAGAAATACCTGTGACAAAGAAAAGAGAAAGGGCCATATATATATATATATATATATATATATATATATATATATATATATATATATATATATATATATATATCGTTATATTAGTTATACTAATATATTAACTGAGTATCTTTTTTTCAGGTTTTCAGATGAGACGTTTAGCCATCTTGACACCGTTTGTCGTAAGAATCACTGAAAAAATACCTTTGAATTATTCAGTGAGAAACGAGGTTAAAATTGTTTTGTGTCAGACCCACTGGCTTCTCAAATGAGCAATGGTGAGAGGAAAACGATCATTCAGGCCTTCAGTAATGGTACCAACATTCATACTCTAGCTTTCATCCAAGTCCATTCAAGAACCATCAAGAGAACGGTGAATAAGTTTAAAAAAGAGGGAACAGTAAAGATGAAAACTGGATCAGGAGGTCACAACAGGAAGAGAGATCATCATTTCAACATAGAGCTAAAGAAATCAATTAGTAAAGATACAATTCAATCCATAATACTTTGCGTACGCGAGAGAGGAGTTTCATCTATGACAGTCGAAAGAGCAGCGAAAAAAAGCCTTGAAAACGTAATCGTACGTGAAACCGTTTGAAGGTGGATATCACTACCTTCACATCGTCTCGCAACTTAATACTACTTCCGACGTGAAACACATCTGTTTGCCTTCCATTCTACGTCATTAGTAACGGTCGCAACGAGGGCGCGTTGTGTATTTTAACACAACGTTGAAAATTTCAGTTACAGTTGTAAAAAAGAAATCGCAAGAGAGTGACGCGTATACAAAAAAACAATACCCTGTCTAGTGGCAAAAGCTGCTGGTGGCACCAGGGGTGGCAGTACCGCCTTAGCCACCGAAAATATGCTACTACCTCCCCTGGTTGGCGGCAGGGTATCGCACGTGCTTTCACACGTTGTATTTAAGAATTACACACGCACACACACACACACACACACACACACACACACACACATATATATATATATATATATATATATATGTGAAGTACAAAGCAAAAATTGGGCACACCCATAGAAAGCCGATTTTTTTTTTACCAAAACAAGTGAGCAACAGAATTCGTTTATTAATACAGGTAATTAATGCAGGTATATATATATATATATATATATATATATATATATATATATATATATATATATATATATATATATATATATATATATTATACAAATCAAAAATGATTTAGTATTTCGTTGGGTAGCCTTTCGGTTTAATAACGGCCTATAGATTAAATTCTCTAGTAAGCCAACATTCTTCGCCAGATTTTTCCAGCATTTCTTTACATCGCAGAAAAGCTCATCTTCTGTGTTAACTTTTCTATTACGGACATGCTTGTCCATTATCGCCCAAATGTTTCCATTTGGGTTGAAGCAATCGGATGTCTAGCCACACTATAATTGGTAGAGCGACAATTTACCCTACATCAAACTGTTTTTACGTTCACTACAAACTAAACCTGTTTATCCGCATAAAATTTACCCCTCTAACCCTCTACCTTGAGTCACTCCTAGGCCTGGTACAGTGTGACCCATACTATATATATATATATATATATATATATATATATATATATAGGGTTTGGACAAAATAATTGAAACACTTGTTAAATTCAAAGAAAATTTATTTAATATGGAATTGGCCCTCCTTTAGCCTCACATACAGCTTTAATACGTCTAGTAATGGAATCATACAGCTTCCTGACTTCATCCAGAGGAATTTCCAGCCATTCTTCCATTAACACCTGCTCCAGCTCTTTAAGACACGACGGTGGACGATAGCGGCTCCTAACTTGTCGCTCCAAAATGCACCACAAATTTTCAATAATATTGACATCTGGAGATTAGGGAGGCCACTCCATATCTTCTAGCTCTGTTTCATGCTCTTCATACCAATTCTTAACCACTTGAGCGGTATGTATTGGAGAATTATCGTCTTGGAATATGCAGTCACCATCAGGGGATAAAGTCTCGGCCATTGGATGAACATGATCACCCAAAATGTTCAGGTAATCTTTGCTGTTGATTCTACTATGTAGGGCAACTATTGGACCGAGGCCTTTCCATGATATGGGTGCCCAAACTATCACTGATCCACCTCCATGCTTCACTGTTGGAAGAAGGCAGTCAGGGTTGTAAGTTTCTTTGGGCTGCCTCCACACATAAACTTGCCCTGAAGATGAGAAAAGAGAAAAACTGGACTCGTCTGAGAATATGACTTGCTTCCATTGGTCTGCAGACCAGGCATTGTGATCTCTGAACCATTTCAACCTCTTCTGAATGTTGCGAGTGGAGGGAAGAGGTTTCCTTACGGCGGCTCTTCCATGATATGCAGACTTATGGAGCTCACGACGAACAGTTTTAGTAGAAACTGGACTATTCAGATGATTATTCAACTCAGCAGTCACTTTGGCCGCAGTAATCCGATGATTTTTTGTCACATTGCGTTTCAATGCACGTCGGTCTCTGTCAGTACGTTTGTAAGTAGAGGTTTTATCCTGTTTCTCGAATTGTGTCATAGTTCTTGATATGGTAGCTCTTGAAAAACCAAACAGTTCAGCAACCTTAGTGATCGAGGCTCCTGCCATGCGAGCTCCAACAATTTGCCCTTTTTCGAACTGAGAGAGGTCATGCATTTGGCTTAAACTTTACTAAATTCTAAAAATAAATAACCCAAAGACAGTAAATTAGATAAATAAATGTATTTACAATAGATATAACCTTCAATTACGAAGTTTTACAATTCTTAATATAATTGGTCTTTGAAATATAGGAGTGGAATTTGCACCTGTTCCAATTATTTTGTCCAACCCCTGTATATATATATATATATATATATATATATATATAGTAATTTACAGGCAAACTGTTTCGTTATATCACAACATCAGTGTGGCTAGACATCCGATTGCTTCAAGTCGGGATTGAAACCTGACCGATTTGGCATCAGTCAGAGATTCTACCCATAAGCTATCGTCGCATAGCAGAGAGCAAGGGAAATTTTAACGTTTTTACGATACGAAAGACGTCAGTGAATATATGATAAAGAAGATCTAGGAAACGTATATCAAAACGCACGAAGGTGAAGATATTACAAATCCAAACTTACAGAATTATCTATGGTTTTAATGCACGTAATACGTGACTGACCAATGAGAATCGACCCAAACAAAATTGAAAATACCAAAGTTCTGTCATTTTGTCTGTTTTCTCCCAATCTCTGACGAAGCTTTAATAAAAGTGAAACATGTCAGGTTGACATTTGTTCGTTATCGTATTATCCTGTCGGATTCAGATCCATTTGTGATCTATATTTGATATTTAACTCATATATATATATATATATATATATATATATATATATATATATATATATATATATATATATATATATATATAAAATTTGTAGTTTATTTGGGTTTCATTAATTGTAATTCACTTATATGCGGCATAAAAAATAATTATAATGAGCTCCCTTTTGTGGATCAGTTTTAATATTTTATATTACTAGGATCTATATGAATTACTTAACCACGGATTTATATATATATATATATATATATATATATATATATATATATATATATATATATATATATATATATATATATATATATGTATTGTCGTGTAAATTACGCAACAATGAAAATAACTCTGATATTCAACCACTGCCTCCAGACGACTTCGGAATCTCCTGCAACAGTCTGGACAGTCTCCCTCTTGGTGAATGTTGTCATAATTCTTGCCTTCAGTTCATCTTCAGTGTTACAATGAGTTTTGTTGATCTCTCGGTCAATTGCACCCCACACATAATAATCAAGGGCGTTGCAGTCTGGGGAGTTAGGTGGACAGATGTAAGGAGTGATGTGGCCGCGGAAATAGTCTGACTGCAATGACTGGCTTCTCCTGTGGCATGGTGCAGAGTCCTTGACCCAGGACAACACTACTTCCGCAAGGTACTTGATGTAGGCCTCCGTGTTGCGTCTGAATTCCTCATCAATAAATTTGGGAGTTTTTATCTTGTCAGAACGAAGATGAATGGAGGTATAATGTCGCAATCACTAGTGATCACTTCGAACAGCTTCGTAATCATCATTAAACTTATCCAACTCTTTCCAAATCCTTTGCACTGTCCTCAGATTGGGTCCTGAACACCCTGAAATGGCGCGAATATCAAGCAGTACAACATGCCTTTTTCCAAATTTCTGGCGGAGTGAATTCCGTCATGGGGATCTTTTTTCACACAGACGATACACAATTGACTCTATACTGCGCAGTCGATGAAATCAGAAACAAACAAAGCGCATGCGCGAAATTAAACTTACATATTGTCGACAATTTATCGCTCCTTGTGTATTCTGTTGCTGAAATTTGATAGCAGACTTAAACGAAGGCCAATTTCTTTTTTTTTGTATTACAGAGCTCCGTATCAAAGAGACTGTTTGGTGAATGTATCAGTGCATTGAACAATTGGCCAGGTTAGAGCGCTGACTCAAATCATGGATCAAATATTGACAGGTGTCATGAGTAGAATTCATACGAAGAATCCATGCGTTCTTGTTTTGTGGGAGCCCAACCACAAGGGATGGCATCTCGTTTTTGTAAAGACAGCGAAAGATTTGTATGCATCCCATCCAAGGTACAGTTATGTCAGTTTTGTGCCATGCTTAGGCGATCATGTATCTTTCGATATATGACTGACGAGGCAGATTTTTTTCCGCTTGCCATTTCTTTCTGCGGTACACCAGTTGCCATCCAAGTCTATAGAACCTGGTCTGTCATGCTATTTACCCATAGCTGCTGAAGGCAGTGCAGTATCTGTTATGGCTGTACATGCCCACACAAGAGTGACAGTCTCGCTCGCAACGAATGCATGTGAAGACGCTCACCCGACCCCCGATGTTCCATCGAGCAGATTTCGCCCCGGCATCAAGCCAACATTTCATCTCTCTTCGCTCCGGACCATCGGTGTAAATCGCGTGTCCAATGTTACCAATCAAGTGTGAACGCTTAAATTCATGTAGTCGAGGCACCAGAGAAAAAAAAATCTCGTCAGTGGAGATGCCAAGGAAATATTTGTAGAATAGGCAGAAGGAAGCCACGTGGCGTCGGTGAGAAAACTGGCTGAAGTCGAGATGCCAGGTCAGGACCTATCACATTGCATATCCGTCTTTGGATTTTGTCAAGAATCTCTAGATGCACAGTAGGAGCAACAGACCAGTATTGGCAACAGTATTCTATGCACGGACGAATGGTATATTTGTAAATGTGTAAAAGGGATTCTGACGATAAAAAAAAATTAAGCCTCGACACAATGACCCAACTTTAATTGCAATAGATTCGATGTAGTCCCTCCTTTTCAAGTCGCGCCCTGGGTATGATGATAAAATACATCCGGGGTTAAATATTTGCCCATTGTTGGGAACCTAACAGGTGCTACCACCGGGGGTCAGTGTGGACCCGGGAACAACAGCAATTAGATGATAAAATACATCCGGGGTTATCAGAAATTAATACTTTTTTCAGATTATTTACTGAAAAACAAAAACACCAACCATATTTGATGGCATATAAAATCTCCCCAATTAATATATATATATATATATATATATATATATATATATATGTATAATATCCGTCAGTCTCAAGAGACCCCTGGATATGTACCCAATGATTTATGCCTCAGCTGTTGATAACGGTATAGCATCTGTTATGGCTGTACAGGCCCACACGGAATGACAGTCCCGATTGCAACGAATGCATGTGAAAACGCTCTCTCCCCGATGTTCCTATGTTGTTTTCTTTCCTTCGAGCATCTTTCAGCCCGGCGGCAAACCTCCGTTTCTTCTCTCTTCGTTTCAGCCCTCGGTGTAAATCGCGTCTCCAGCGTTGGCGAAGCCTTCCCACCTCTCGATGCCCATGTCCATCGCCCTCATGTCTCTTTTTTCAGACGTCCTTAAAGCGAAGATGTGGTTGCCCTCGTGTGCCCTTTTGTCGGTGGCCAGCTTCCCGTACAGAAGAACCTTCGGAATCTTTCCGTCAGTACACTGTTCCTTCCCGTGTTTTGCCGGCCTGGGTAAGGTTTTATGAGAGATCGGCGGTTGCACATACAGCACATTTCCCCTCTCCACGCCACCGATGTTATCCAAAAGAAAGATAGAGTACAACACAGCTTGGTACGAGCGTAATCTTAATTAACAATTCCGGTCAGAAACGACGATTTTAAAATATTTAAACGGTATTTTAAAACTATCAACTGTAAGCATTTTAAAACATTTGTGCAGTATTCATAATTCATTTTATTAAGGGTTGGATTCAATTTTTTAATACACATAGCTTCGTGAATATTTAGATTATGTTTATTATTTTCATGAAAACGTATAGATGTATTTTCAACAAGAACTTTCCTAAATTGCGAATGTGAACAGACATACTGTTGTAAATGTTGTGATATCTTTGATGCATTAAGGATACGAAAAGCTTGTCCGTGAATATGAAAGGATCCAATTGAAAATAAGTAGACAAAACTTGTCTAAATTATTGTTGTAAAAATTTTAATGTAAGGGTTGTTGTAAAACTTTTAATGTAAGGGATGTAACTTAGGAACTGAACTCTTGTTAGGAGATTATAGTCTGCTTATTTTTAATATAAACTGTTTAGTTTTAACATAGATATTTCTAAAGAACTCATATACTATTGGAATTTCAGGACAGTGTTGATTTTATTTTTTTTTAAAAAGATAGCTTCGAGAATTTGTAGTTTCTGCTTATTATGTTCTTGGTGAAGTATACAGGTATTATCAACTAACATTCTTCTAAATTGTAAACTTGGACAGGAATGTTTTTACAGATGCTGTATAATGGACTGTGGATCATTCATGTATAGAGTGAGCCGACTTGATAATTCACGGACAAGCTTCTTAGTATCCTTATCAAAGGAAGAATGAAAATTACCATATTGATACATATTCATTTATACTGAAAACTTTCGACATTAGCACAATGTGTTTTGTTTTTGCTTTAAGTCAAAATTGTTGTTTTCATCCGGAATTTAATTTTTTTTAACTGTGAAGCGAAAAACGCTAAGGTTATGTACTGTACATCCTCCTTAGAATAGATTCCAGATGTAAAGATCAGGGGAGGTTACTAAGTTTTAAATGTCCATATGTTTAAAAAATACAAGAAAAACTATTAGTTAAAACCTAGATATTTTAAAACTATCAACTGTAAGAATTTTAAAACATTTGTGCAGTATTCATAATTAATTTTATTAAGTGTTGGATTCAATTTTTTAATACACATAGCTTCGTGAATATTTAGATTATGTTTATTATTTTCATGAAAACGTATAGATGTATTTTCAACAAGAACTTTCCTAAATTGCGAATGTGAGCAGACATACTGTTGTAAATGTTGTGATATCTTTGATGCATTAATGATACGAAGAAGCTTGTCCGTGAATATGAGAGGATCCAATTGAAAATAAGTAGACAAAACTTGTCTAAATTATTCAATGAGACATGTCTTATATATATATATATATATATATATATATATATATATATATATATATATATATATATATAAAGTAATGAAAGTGTTGCTAATCCATACGGATAATCCAAAGGAGGATGAAATACGGAGAGCTCAGTATTAAATCAGAGCGATTAATTTAATTTAATGAAAGGAGACAACTTTAAGGGTGCATGGTTATAATTTATTTCCCCAGGGTATTTCTTATTCCCTGGCTCATGAGATCGCACTTCCAAGGGTGAAAAAAATTAATTTAAATTTAATTTTTTCAATTTTTCACCTTTTGAAAGTGATGTCTGAAGATCCATGGTCAGTTAAAAGTCTTTGGTGAAATAAACTATTACAATGGAGCCTTAAATTGGACTGTTTTTCTTTAAATTATTCGTTCTGAATTTACATTGAGCCCTTAGGATGTCATCCTCCTTGGTACTACCCATACGGATTACCAAGATTTTCGTTACTTATATATATATATATATATATATATATATATATATATATATTTATGTATTTATGTATTTAGGCAGCAATCCTTCTTTCATGCACATTTCATTAAAAACGACTGACAAGGTGCTTTTGTTTAGTTTTTTATATAATTTATCGAGGGATCTAATAATTTATTTCTTTCCGGGTGACAAATTATATTAAAATTGTCCGAATGTTCTTTTTATCCGCGCATTTAGCCATTTCCAAGTATTATATTTTAACTGTTAAAATTAGAAATGGACAAAGTCCGACAATTATTTTTTAAGACATTTTTTATGTTTATACGTTCTTTTTTTATAGATATAAATGATTAAGTAAATGCTCTGTTTATAATAAACAGTATTAATAACATTTACCGGCCTGAATGTCTGTGAAATTTTCAGAGAATATTTTCATAATCTGTGACGCCATTTATTTACATTTGATACGCCATGAGCAGGTATGAATGTACGTGAGAGATTCATGGAAGATTAAAGTTTAAAGACAGTATAATTGACCTTTCTAATCGAACGCTCCTCTGTGGCCGAAACGGTTAAGTCACGTCAGGCTATATGACGGTTCCGTATAGGATACAGGTTCGATTCCTGTCGGAGGACGAAAATCTTCTATGAAAATTTCTAAGCCATTCAGGCCGGTAAAT
This sequence comes from Acanthosepion esculentum, assembly GCA_964036315.1. Lineage (NCBI taxonomy): Eukaryota > Metazoa > Mollusca > Cephalopoda > Sepiida > Sepiidae > Acanthosepion > Acanthosepion esculentum. The sequence continues at coordinate 75,639,485 of OZ038506.1, forward strand.
GTTACGAATACTGTTTATTATAAAACAGCATTTACTTAAATATTTCTATCTATAAAAAGAATGTATAAACATAAAAATGTCTTAATATATAAATATATATATATATATATATCAGAAGCACATGTGTATTTAAGGCCCAAAATATTAGAGATACAGGGGGGATGATAGCGAAAGACTGTGAAATAAAAAGTAAGCAATCATCTATTGTGATTTTCTTATTTGCCTGCCTTACGCGCCGCTTAAAGCATTTCTGGCAAATATTTAGGTTAAGTACATTTGTAGATTTTCACATTAGATGACACAAATTATTTTGCGATACGGAAATGGCTGAGATAGATAGACAATGAACAAACTGGGGTGAGATAGATAGAGAGATGGAGGGATATGAACAGATTGAAATAGCGAGATAGATATGAACAGAGTGATATATATATATATATATATATATATATATATA
>OZ038506.1:75644941-75767441 GCA_964036315.1 Acanthosepion esculentum
TTTCTCTTTATTATAATATATATATATATATATATATATATATATATATATATATATATATATATATATATATTAAAGATAGATAGATAATGAAGGGACTGAGATTGGGTGAACGTTAGTAAAATACAAAAATAGCTAGATTGATAGATACATAAATACGAACAGAGTGAGATAAGTAGATGGATAGATATGAATTCTATGACAGAGTTGAACAAATATAGATCGATCAAGAAGTAAGTATCTAGCTACACAAATATGAATGAATTGGGATTGATCGGAGTACATTAAAATTTAGACTTAAAGTGGCATATAAAAATAAGAGTCTGACACACACAATATAATAACAGCTATATAAGAATTTAAACGAAAGTGTGTGTGTGTGCGTGTGTGTGTGCGTGTGTGTGTGCGTGAGAGGGAGAGAGAGAGGGGGATAAGAATGAGATAGACATGAACAGACTGAAATAAGCAGATAGATAAAAACATTGAGAGACAGACATGAAAACATTAAGATAGATGCGTGAAGATATAGATAGATAGATAGAGAGATAGAGAGAGAGGGAGAGATAGAGAGATAGAGAGAGATATATGAAATAAATAGATATGAACAAAGGGAAATTGTGAGATAGATATGAAAAGATTAATATAGATGAAAAGACAGATATATAGATAGAGAATGATGTGAAAAACTATTATACATACATATATATATATATATATATATATATATATATATATATATATATATATATATACAGACAGAGAGAAAGAGAGAATGAGAGAGATTTGAACAATAATAAATAGATAGACAGACATATCTCTTTATCTATCTCTCTCTCTATCTATCTATCTATATATATATATATATAATTGTTTATTTAAAAATTATAACATAAATATTGGTTATTGGAATTTATTCCGTATACACCAATCCTAGACTTGTATATATATATATATATTTATATATATATATATATATATATATATATATATATATATATATATATATAGTTGCTAGTTGCCTGACGATTGCACTAGCATGAAACAGACTGTCGCCTCGAAGTGTTGACTTCTATGTTCACTTTTATATTTATATATATACATATATATATATATATATATATATATATATATATATAGAGAGAGAGAGAGAGAGATAGATAGATAGATAGATAGATAGATAGATAGATAGATAGATAGATATGAATAGAATTATAATGAAAGGTAGAAAATACTGACATAGATGAAAATACTAATATATATATATATATATATATATATATATATATATATATATATATATATGTACGTATATGGATAGATACGAACATAGACAGATAGAGAGATAGAATTAAACTGACAGTCATATAGACAGATACGAGCATATTTGTATAGTTATAAACAGAATTATATAGATATCTAGTTAGATATGAACAGAATCAAAATAATATATATATATATATATATATATATATATATATATATATATATATATATATATATATATATATATATAAGAGATTTAAGATTTAAGAATATAATAGTTCAAAAGTAAAGCACATATTTTCATATAGTGCTCGAAAATTGAAAATAAAATTAATATTAAAAATGGAGGATTTGACAATATTCCAATAAACTTCGACGTCGGAGAAACGACATCCAAAATGTATGTAATACATACACCTCCCCCCACATATATATATATATATATATATATATATATATATATATATATATATATATATATATATACACAAAAAAAACATAGACATGTTTATGTTATAATAATTTTGGAATAAATAATATTTGCTCGACTCTGTATTGAGCACTCTTTTAAGAATAGTGTTTTTGGGTAATGGAATTTTATTCCGTCTACACCAATCCTATCCTTGGGTATATATATATATATATATATATATATTCTAGAGAGAGAGAGAGAGAAAGTGAAATATGGACAACTGAGATGGATAGATAAGTAGATAGATAAGAAGCAAAATGAGATACATAAATATAATATAAAGAAAACTTAAAGTAAATATCATTTATCTATAAAAGGCAGGATGTGTGTGTGTGTGTGTTTGTGTGTGTGTGTGTGTGTGTAACGAATGCACGGCTGCAATTTTTGACGGATTTGCACCAAGATTTACATGCTCCAAGTTAGTGAAAAGGCCAAGACCGACTTTGCATTTCCCAACTCCCATCGATAGTGGAAATAATCGATTTTTTCATGCTTCGGCAGTTTTCATGTAGTTTTCGGCCATTTTCTACTGGCCAGAGTGAGAGCCTATAGCTGGCTGCCACGAATAGGCAGGAAGATTCTATTGGCCAGCGTGAGAGCCAACGGCTGACTGACACGAATGTTAACTAGCATGATAGCATGCAAAAAAAATCGATAGCTGCATTTGTCACAAGTGGGAAACCTTTAAATCTGCATGGCACTTTACTCCAATTGGCTAATTCGCTTGCTTAAACTCAACGTTGATTCTGATTCCGAAGAACTTGGTTGGGTGTGAAAAAGTATTTGTTGTTTACATTCTTTTTTCATTCGGTTTTTCCAGTTACGAGTCCTTTTTTAAAGCTGAACGTTTTGTGTTCATTTTGTTTAGTTATTTTTTCGTAACAGATTTAATGTTTAGTATAGAGCTTAGAAAACATTCGCAGTGTGATATACGCAAGAAGTAAGGCATGTAGCAACATCAGCACGGCATAGGGCACTCCTTTAAAGGCAAGGAAGGGCAAAAATATTTAAAGTCAAGTGATAGCGATTTCTGTATGAGTTGTACGATTTTTGAATCAAGCCCGGGCAACGCCGGCCCATGCTGCTAGTCTGAAATAAAGATGGAACGTTTCTGATTTATACGTGTCATTAGCTAATTTCTGCTGCATATTCCGACGATCACAACTTTAAATGCTACGCCTGCCTCACTGGGAGGGCAGACGTTTTTTCTTGGCTAAAATCACATGCTTCATTCTCGTATTCTTGTGTGTTTACCATCACAACATACCCTGCACCCCGTGTGAGTCCCGGGTGGGTATTACGTCCTGCGTAATAACTGTGATTCATTTCGAAATTCTTTTTCCTCCACGTTCGTCATTAGCATTCGATAAGGTCGACGGCGAGGCATTGTAGAGATTCAACTCAAGTGTCATTAGAGTTTGGCATACAACTCTCGAGGATGTCAGTGCGATGTCATTTCAAAGTGTCAGGGAGACACGCTGACCTTCAGGTAAGTTATGGAGTCTGTGGGGTGGGGCAGTGTTACTCTTTCGGATTTCATTCATGTCATAGCTGAATTATTCAGGAACCTCGTCGAGTGAAATTGGGCAAAGTGAGCTTGACTCTCACCGGTCGCATCCCATTTTTGTCCATTAAACGAAATTTCGTAAATAACCCCCCTGCGCGACTCGTTAATATGGCCGCCTAAAGAACTGTCGGAATTTCTAGGTAACCATGACATATTTGGGAAGGATATTAGAATAATCCAGAATCTATACTAATTATAATCCTTGTTACGAAAGTAATTATAAAGTTTATTAATTATAAAATCAATTATAAAATCAATTGTACACACTTGTGCAAATTAATTGAAACAAAACGAATAATTCTGTTATTATTTAATTTTTTCCATATTTTTCCAATGTAAGATGACCGAGTGCACATGTTAGTACTTCGTACGTCCATTCCACGATTTCGTTCCTTGCAGATTGACCACAGATTCTCGATTGGATTTAAATCAGGAGAGTATCCGAGCCAGTCGATAGTACTTTGACTTGCTCATTGGTATGGCTTGCCATTGTGTTCATGCAGCGTTAAAATTTTCGTACGCCTCGTTGGAGTAACGTCCATCGCAGGCAATGGCCGTAGGACAAGTAATCGACAGTCGAGACAATAGTGTCTGAATGTGATGAAAATCTGATGCAATCGCGGATGGCACAATATTTTTCAAGACCAAACAAATTTCATCATACACCCCAAAAATAGATTCATATTACTGCACCCCACTGCAAATGACCTAATCTGAGGAAAAATAGAAATCGTTTCCACCCTGTCACTCCAGTGGGTCTAAAACTGACCATATGGTGAAAGAAATGAAACTAAAGTGGTTGTTTCAATTAATTTGCACAAGGGGATATATCTATTATTATTATTATTATTATTATTATTATTATTATTATTATTATTATTGAGTTATTTAATTGTTATTGAGTTATTATAGAGTTATTTGAATTCAATTTCTTTTAAATATATACTTTATGTTTCTTTTTAAATAAATGTTTGGAAGAAGAATTTGTAATCGAGACAGGTAAAGTTTTCCACGGCATAGCTTCTCGATAGCGAATCGATCTCAAACCATATTGTAAAGTATAATTAGGCATCTAAAACAAGTCTCCGTGAATAGATAGCTTTGCTGGACTTTGATGTACAGATCAACTGAGAGAGAAATAGTTGTAAAAACAAGAGGGGGGATTTTGTTAATAGACTTATACGCAAAAGTTAATAATTTTAATTTAAATATTTCCGGAACTCTTAATATGTTTGTATTTCGGGGGATAGACAGAGTTTAAGAAATCATGCCCACAAGAAATAGCCCTGAGCAGTCTCTCCAGTAGCCTAGAAAAAGGATCAATGTAATAGAAATAGTCTGACTCCGAACTATTATTCCGCATTGCAAAAAGGAGGTGAATAAAGAATTGTAAAGAATTGTAAAGGTATACAAGAACATGGTAAGGAAGTATGGTTCTTATTTTAAACAATATAGCACAAATTCTTGCTAATTTTTTTGAAAGTCCACTGAGATAGTATTCCCAATTCGCCTACATACAGCTAGAAAATAAATTCAATAATACGAAATTAGAAAGGTACGTAAGACAAGGATGCATCTTCTCACCGGACTTATTTGACATTTACAGTGAAGCTATTCTGAGCAAATTAGAAGCCCTACCTGGATTAATTTTATAAAAGTATAAATCTCCCTCTTCTGATTTGTCTCATCGCTATGGGTTAAATATCAGGGTAGACAAGACTCTCTAACCTTGGATGGCAACCGGGCTAGGAGAAGGACAACTGTGAATTCAAAACTCCTTGTCATTGGGTAAATAAACTAAAGGATACCGTGATACTCTAAACTCTCCAGGGGGTCGATTGGAATTATATATTTATATTACAACAAGTTGAAGATCAAATGTAGATCAGATATGGATCGGAATCCGAAAAGTTGATAAAATAAAATAAATAACAAGCAGGAAATGTGTCTCAATCTAACATGTTTCACTTTTATTACAGCTTTGTTAGAGACCGAGATAGAAAGGAAAAAAACAAAACAAAAAAAACAAAGAGACAGTGTACTGATATGTTATGGATTTTGGTTAGTTCTTATTGGTCAGATACGTGTCACGTGTATTAATACAATAGATGATTTATAAATATGTGCGTGGAACATCTTGAATGTTAAATTGTGTAATTATATATGAGTGTGTATGTAAAGAAATGTTTGTCTATCTAATTGTAAATGTGTGTATAGATATCACCCTCGTGTATGTAGGTGAAATGCAGCGACATGTTGCAATGATCATGGTTGGATTTATCATTAAAGCATTTCTCATGTGGATTTTTGAATAGGATTTGTATATTTTAATTATTTGATGCATTAGATTCATGAATAATGGATCTATAGAAAGATGGCGACGTAATGTAATGTTTCAAGCGAGTGTTTATAGTTGCTAGTAATGCTATAAATATATTTTCAAAATATTTTCTCCTTAGAGTGTAATGTTCATTTTTTGTTTTTTAATTAGGCTGGTATACGTGAAATCAAAGTTATGTTCCACGTCGTTTCGATGTAGGACGAGAGAGTTAGAGTGTCTGTCTAAACGCAAGTCTCTCTTATGTTCGTAGTTTTTAAATCACGTGATGTCTCCCCCACGTAAATGTTTTGCATTGTAGACACGTTATCAGATACATTCCGGCATTTTGAGGTGGTGTTTGGTTTATTTTTTTTATCCTGATTATATCTCCTATAGTCTTGGAGGTAGTGGTAACTATATCAGTGGTAGGGATGGCTAATTTGTTCACGAGTTTAGTTGAAAGGGTGTTCATGGGCAAGATTATGAAATTTGTGTAATTTTTGGAAGTATATGTTTTTTTAGGGTTGAGAATGAAATTGTGTGGGTAGTAAAGAAGTTTGAATGTTTTCTCAATGTTATAATGTCACAGATTGTTTTTGTCAGAAGCTTTTTTTTGTAATCTTTGTGAATATTCCATGATTATAATGTTTAATTACAACTTAATAAATTCTTTATAATCTTAGCAACATAAGATATGCAGATGACACAGTGTTGGTATCAGATACAGAACATAACTCCTACAGAAGGCAGTGCAGTAAAGCAACAAGAAAGGACTAAATATCAATTGTAAGAAGACGAAATGCATGGTCGTCAGTAAAATGGACATACTAAAATGCAGATTACAAAATGGAGATAGAAAAATCAAACAAGTAAAACAATTTAAATATCTCGGAAGTGTTTTAACAGGGGGACAGAACGTTTGGCACCGAAGTGACTCGTCGCGGCTTTTCGGGCTAAATTTCTTGGTTAATATCAACTGGAAAGATTATATGAAATTCACTGTGAGGTCAGCTGCAAAGAAAGTCGTTTTTCTGTGTCGTGCGAGACAATTTTTCTCTGCAGAATCTATCTAGGTCTTCATTCTTAAAATATTGCTGCCACATATGGTCCGCTGCTCCTGTTATTTTTCTAGAGACCCTTGAGAAAATCAAAAGAGGAATAAGCATTATTACTGGTCTTGAATTGACATCTCGACTTCAGTCACTTTCGCATTGTTTACCTCCCTGTGCCTTTTCTATAAATAATTTCAATTGTTCGAATGATCTGTACCAAGATTTTATTTTAAGCGCAATACTAGACTGGCGTCGAGATCTCATTGATTAACAGTTGAGATGGTTTGATAGAACCGTAAGTTCTATGCTAACAGTTTCTTTTCTTGCACTTCTCGCATGTGGAACTCCCTTTCAGCTGCATGCTTTTCGGCCAACTTTAATCTTAAAAAATTTAAATGCAGTTTCAATCACTATCTGATGTCCTCCTGATTACTCTTTTTGTTCTCACTCATTAGTAATGTTTCTGTCTCTAAGTCCTCATGCGTCTTAGTGGCTTCACTGCCTTGCATAGAGTGAATTTGAATAAAAAAATAAATAAATCCGAAGGGATAGCGAAATATGTCTGCCAAAAGCCATGTAAAGTCTTAAGAAACAGAAAAAAATCCGTTATAAACAACAAAAAAACCCCACCTAACTCTTATGTGATATCAGTCCTCTTATATGGCAATGAATGCTCGACAATCTCCTCACAGTTAAAGAAGAGACCTGAAGCAACAGAAACAAAGACTACTGAATTGATATGTAATGTCAGTCCTCCTATATGGCAGTGAATGCTCGACAATCTCCTCACAGTTAAAGAAGAGACTTGAAGCAACAGAAACAAAGACTACTGAATTGTTATATAATGTCGATTCTCCTATATGGTAATGAATGCTCGACAATCTCCTCACAGTTAAAGAAGAGACTTGAAGCATAGAAACAAAGACTACTGAATTGTTATGTAATGTCAGTCCTCCTATATGGCAGTGAATGCTCGACAATCTCCTCACAGATAAAGAAGAGACTTGAAGCAACAGAAATGAGGTTCTACAGAAGGATACTGAGAATACCATCTATCGAATATGCGAGTAACGACAAAGGTTTAGAGAAATTGAAAATAGAAAGGTCACTTATACATAACAGATGAATGCTGAGAATACAATGGACTGAGCATGTGAGCAACGACGTAGTTTTAGAGAAAATGGAAACAAAAAGGAAATTTATACTTAACATCAGAAAGGGACGGTTGACATTTCTAGGGCACATAATGAGGAAAGAGGGCTTAGAAAATATGACGCTCAAAGGACATATTGAGAGACAGAGTAAACAGCGCATAACTTACCTAACGAGCTTATGTAATTTGATGGCAGAACAAAGATTAGGAGAAATAATAAAAGACAAAATTCACTAAGAGCTACAAAGAACAGAAAATTGTGACGGGCCATGATCGCCAACGTCCTCAAGGGACATGGCATCTAAAAGCAGACGATCAGACTAACGAGTGCGGAGCCAAAAGACACAAAGATATTTGATTCATCCTTATCTATTTAAAATGAGGGTGCGTGAACGATTGGTTGGAATCTTTGCGTTACAGCTATAAGACACGGGTTCGAATTTCACCATAGTCGATTATTCGATATTGATATCGAAGCGATCACACAGTGCGGAGCACCGTTGGTAAATACATGAAAACCATAGCAAGGGTTGACCCCAAACCTTGTGAATGAAATTTGATATACGAAAAAGGCTCGCCATATGTTGTTCTCGCACAATGTCATATGCCATCGTGACCGAGATGTTTACGTTATTGGCTTAGTTCAAACAGGTTATCACGCTAGATTATGCACTCTTTTCAATAAAACAGTAATGTCTACTCAGCATAGTAACAATATAAACCACAGGCTGGCTTTGTGCCTGATAATCCGTCTGCAGCACGAGTTAGCTAGCCGGTCTAGCAGAGAGGCATACTCTTATACAAAGTCTTAGCTATTTATTTAGTCAAAATCAACGAGAGTGTTATATTTTGTAACAGATCTCCAAAAGACAAATCTTCTAACTCAGCTTCATTGTGATTCGAACTCCGACTAAAACAGACGGACAGTCAAAATCTGACGTTAAATAGATTCTCTTCTATTTACCAGAGATTATCTTAATCTTTTTATGTTACAGCATTAGAGAGATTAATGAAAATACACAAGCTGTCCATAAAGTATCTTTACAATTTTAAAAGAGAAAAATGAAAAAACTGTTACAAAATAAAGAGTAGATATGGAGTTTTTTAACTAAAATAATACACTTCTATATGGACACCATTAGTTGCACGAAGCACATCAAGACGTTACTCGATTTCTTGCCATGTTCGCTGTAGCATAGCCTCATCAATGATAGCAAAGCATCAGTGATCTTTTGCTTGAGATAAGTGATTTCCCGTATCTCTGTTCGATACAGTATATCTTTAACATAGCTCCATAGAAAGAAGTCCAGGGGAGTGATATCTGGTGAATGAGGGGGTCAGGGAATTGGACCATCCTAACCAATCCACAGGTCTGGAAATGTTAGGGGTTCATTTAACAATACCTCTTTCATCAAGCGGATGCCTGAAATACACAAATGCAATGAAATTATACAACTTTGTTTGATAGCTACTGAGTACATTCAAAAAATCAAATTAAGATATCTCATCAATCGCCTTTATAATATATTTTTAAAATTGTAAAGAGACTTTATGAACATCCAATATATATATAAAAATGAATCACTTTATAAAACATACATATAACAAACTATTTCTATTTCAAATTCTAACAGTTGAAATATAATCCTTGAAAATGGCTAAATGTATAGCCGAAAGCGCTCGGTTAAAAAGAACATTCGGACAGTTTTTATATAATTTATCCTCTGAAAAGAAAAACTTTATTAGATCGCACGAGAAATTATATAAAAAATTAAATAAAAGCACCTTGTCAGTCGTTTTTAATGAAATGTGCATGAAAGAAGGATTGCTGCCTAAATACACAAATATATATATACACGCTGACTTCGGAAATTCGATTTCAGAAACGTCTTGTCAAATGGGTAAAAAGTGGTGTTCTTACTTCTGAAATGGCGGAGCAATTGAGACCGTCTGGCTCTATTCGTCCCCGTCTGTATGGATTACCCAAGATTCATAAGGATGGTGTCCCGTTGAGACCCATATTATCGATGATTGGGTCTTCACAGCATAAAGTTGCAAAGTGGCTGGCTATAATGTTGGAACCAGTTTTGCAGCGTTATAGTAATTTCTGTATTAAAGATTCGTTTACTTTTTCCCAATTCATTCGGAATTGTGATGCCACTGATGGATTTATGTGTCCGTTTGACATCTGCAGCCTCTTCACTTGTGTTCCTTTGCCGGAGATTATTAATATTTGCAGCGATATGTTATATCGCAGTAATTTAACTCCTCCGACTATACCTGAAGATGTTTTCGTTGAACTCATGAAATTTGCCACTATGTCTGTGGATTTCAGTTTTGACAATATTATGTATCGTCAGATCGACGGCGTGGCGATGGGTTCTTTTTTGGGTCCTGTTTTGGCAAACATTTTTGTGGGTTTTTATGAAGAAAGCCTTCTGTTATGTTCTTCCCGACCCAAAGTTTACTTCCGTTATGTTGATGACACCTTTTGTGTGTTTTCCCATGAATCGGAAGTTGATCACTTTTTCTCCCTACTCAACGGTGTTCATCCTGCCCTTAAATTTACGGTAGATAGGGAGGTCAATGGTTCATTGCCTTTCCTAGATGTTTTGCTTCACAGAACTCATTCCGTGTTTATTACTTCTGTTTATAGGAAGCCTACTTTTACAGGTCTTTATACCCGATGGGACTCTTTTTGTCCTAAACGACAAAAGATCAATTTGATTCGGACTTTGACCCATAGGGCGTTAATGATCTGCTCGGATAGCACCTTGAAAGATGAAATTAGCTGTCTAACTGGTATCTTTGCGAACAATGGTTATCCGTTAGACGTTGTTCAATCGGTTATTCGGGATAAGACTGCCAGGTTTAATAAAATTAAGCCTGCTACGGTTGGTAAATGTCCAGTCTATCTCCGTTTACCGTGGTTGGGTAGGATTAGTGAGTCCTTCGCCAAGCAGATTTCATGTAGTTCACGTGAATGTTATTTTGCAGCGAACGTTCGTGTTGTTTTTCAAACCAGGTCTGTCCTTTCATCTGTGTGTAAAGATGTTCTACCCCCCCACCATATTATTTCTGTCATTTATTATTTCAAATGTAGTTGTGGATGCGACTACATAGGTAGAACGACACAGCGTTTGGACGCTAGAATTAAACAGCACGTGCCTGCGAAAATATTGAATAAAAATTTTTCGTTGGGCGATTCCATTCGAAATACGTATGGGTCGTCGATTGCGGATCATTTCATAAATAATCCTACTTGTGCGTTGGATTTCAGTGTGACCTGGTTTTCTGTTTTGGCCAGAGCACACTCAGTATTCCATCTCAGGGTGTTGGAGGCGCTGTACATCAGGTCCAGGCGACCGTCTCTTTGCAAACAAAGGGACTGTTTACTTGGGCTTGCTGTGCTGTGTCTCTAAAATCTTCGGTGGTATTACTTTTATTATATATATACACATTTTTTTCTGCCCATTTATTCATGTTATCCATTACAGACTTTCTTGTTCTTCATAATTTCTATTCCCTGTTAACAGTTCTGATGAGAGTGAACGAAACTGGTTGACTGGTGTTTTTATTTTAAATCTATCATGGCCTTTAATAAAAAATTGTTTTTTTGCCTTAATACGCTTCTGTACCGTTGCAAATATATATATATTTTGGCGGTTATTTCACCGGGAGTCGTTTATTCATTTATTTGGGTTAAATTAGTTTGCTTGTTTTTATTTATTTTTATTTTTTTTATCGCTGTTTTATTAACGTAGTAAAAATTTATTTATATCGCTTATTTAATAGTTTTGTTTGGGCTTAGGAAGATAATTAAATTATTTATTCAATGTTGAGGTTGATTGTTGTAGTTGATTCTAACTATTATTTTGGCGGGAAAGTTTTTAATTTGTTTATTACTTCATGTATTTATTTGGATTGATTATCGGGATCGGTTTGTTAGTTTATTTATTTATTTGAATGAATTTAGATCAATTTATTTTACTTGTTATTATTTATTTGTTATACTGTATATTTTCTCTTTTCGGTTTTCGATTTTTAAGTTACGTAGTATTTTTTATCGTTATATAACAGTTATAGCTATTTTTTTCGTCCAATTTTTGGTTTGATTTTTATAGTCTAACTAATATTTTGGTCATAATGGTTGTTAATTTGTTTATTATTTACTTTATTTATTTGGGTTCATTGATTTTGTTTCTTATTTTTTTAAATTCTATTTGGTCTATTCTAACAGGTGTGATTTGGTAATTTGTTTTGGTTAATTTATTTTGCTTATTTTATTGTCATTTTGACTGATTTATTTTTTATTTTATTTTTTCCATTTTCGATTTTTAAGTAACGTAGTAAAAATTTGTTTTCATTTTTTGCATTTTGAGATGAGCTCGGATCTTTTATTTAATAATTTATTTTGGTCTGGGAAGGTAATGATAGCTATTTTTTCCTCCAAGCTAAGTTTGCAAGTTTTTGATTGGTTGCTGTAGGCTGATGATATTTTCCTTATTTCGCAAGATATTTTTGGTGTGGTGTGTTGTGCATTTTGTTTTTTATTTCCCAGATATACTTAGAAAGCATTGTGCTATTCGCATATTTACTATTTGTGAAAGATGTTTTGTGTACATAATTTCTTTGTTTCCAGGGTCCTTCAGTTACTCATATGTATACTTTTTCTTCATTATCTGGTTATTTTATCGTGGCTTGGTATATTACGTTGTTTTGTAAACAATTACCTTTGGTCCAAAGCTTTCGGCTCACATGAGTCATCCTCAGAGTGGTTTAGTTTATTTAAATTGTAAAGAGAATTTATAGACACCCTGTATCTCTTCAAGTTACAATGCCTTCCAGCCGAAAACACAATTCTTTGCAACTCTTCATTGTATAATTGTGTATTGTCTAATATAGCGTTTCCTAATGTTAATACCGTGTCGTGTCTCGGTTTTCACTGTCCTGTTAATTTTTGATCAGAACAAATTTTGCAACAGTTTGCAGCGAAGTCAACATACATCTGGAATGGATAGCATATGTAACTAGAAGAGAAAATAAAGACATACTCAAGATGTTGACGTTCCACATAACTTCAAGCAGAAGGCTCGGAAGGAAACCCCCATTAATACAGGAAATCAGTTACTGAACTTAAGAAATAATTGAATTAGCTACTTGTTTTAATAGAGATACTTTATGAATTTCGCCAAATGAATGCCAAGTGTTTCCATACCCCGCTTTCGCAATTTCACATATTCGGGAAGGATATTAGAATAATAAAAAATCGGTACTGACTGCAAACCGCCTGTATACAGACAGAAAATGAGTTCAGCAGATATACAAAAACAGAAAGAGGGAATCTCACCGTGGTATCATGGTTAGCAAGCTTGTCTTGCTTGATCATATACGACTGAATATTGAGTTCGATCCTCACTGGGTGACCCGTACTTTCGGCCTTGTGCCGCATCTAAGCTACGCTGGGAAAATCACTATACAAAAACACAAAGGGGTGTAAAACAAGGATGTGTCTTCTCGCCGGACCTTTTCAACCAATACAGCGAGGCAATTCTGAGAGAATTAGAAGTCCTACCAGGATTCGTTATTGGCGGCCACAATCTTAACAGCAGAAGTGAGTGCAGATGACAGAGTGTTGATAGCAGACACTGAAAGGAAACTATAAAAGCTTCTACAGAAGGTAGAGAAGGAAGGCGAGAAGAAAGGACTAAATATCAGCTACAAGACAAAATATATATTTGTTACTAAAAGGAGGAGCACTAAATACAAATTACAAATTAAAGATACTAAAATAAAAAATGTACAAAAAATTTAAAACTAAATATCTTTGAAGCGTTTTAACAAAGAACGGAAAATGTCACACTGAGATTCGGAGACATATTGGGATGGCCAAGGAATCACCCAAAAAGATATGCAGAAAAAAACCCCTTTGGAAGCAAAGAAAAGAATATTGAACTGTTATGGCAGTAAATGCTGAACAATCTCCTCAAAGAGGAAGAAGAGACTTGAAGCAACAAAAACAAAGAAAAAAGTACTGAACTGTTAAGTGATATCTGTCCTCCTATGTGGCAGTGAATGCTGGACAATCTCCCCAAAGATGAAGAAGAGACTTGAAGCAACAGAAACAAAGAAAATAGTACTGAACTGTTACGTGATATCTGTCCTCCTATGTGGCTGTGAATGCTGGACAATCTCCTCAAAGATGAAGAAGTGACTTGAAGCAATAGGAACAAAGAAAATAGTACTGAACTGTTACGTGATATCTGTCCTCCTATGTGGCTGTGAATGCTGGACAATCTCCTCAAAGATGAAGAAGTGACTTGAAGTAAGAGAAACAAAGAAAATTGTACTGAACTGTTACGTGATATCTGCCCTCCTATGTGGCTGTGAATGCTGGACAATCTCCCCAAAGATGAAGAAGTGACTTGAAGTAAGAGAAACAAAGAAAATTGTACTGAACTGTTACGTGATATCTGCCCTCCTATATGGCAGTGAATGCTGGACAATCTCCTCAAAGATGAAGAAGTGACTTGAAGCAATAGGAACAAAGAAATGAGTATTGGGCTGTTACGTGATATCTGTCCTCCTATGTGGCTGTGAATGCCAGTCAATCTTAAAGACTTGAAGCAACAGAAATGTGGCTCTACAGAAAGATGCTGTGGATAGCAAGGACCGAACTTGTGAACAAGGACGAGGTTTTGGGGAAAATGGAAACAAAAAGGAAATTTATCCTTAGCACGAGAAAGAGTAAGTTTAAATTTCTCGGGCGCGTAATGAGGAAGGAGGGCTTGGAAAATCTGATACTCACAGGACAGATTGAGGGAAAGACGGACAGAGGAAAGCAGAGCGTAACATACATGATGAGCTTGAGTCAATAGATAGTAGAACGGGGTTTGAGAGAGCGAGCAGAAATACGAAATCTACTAAGAGCTAAAAGGGACAGGTAGATGTGGAGAGCCACGATCGCCTACACGCTGAAGGGACACAGAACATAAGTTGTGTATTTTTATCTGGTGACCTCAATTTATTCAAGCAATAATGTTTGTGGCTTGCGTAAAATATGTTGGAAACTCTTTTCGGATAATCTGCAAATACCCTTGCTTTATACCCGTGAAAGAGACACTAAATTAACGTTGATATATTTGAGTCAAACGATGTGACGATTGTTGTCCATCTTCCTTTGATGGCACTTTGCAGCACATGTTGTCTCATGAACTTCATAATAAGAGAAACAGTATCTACGGGATGATACTGGCAATGTTGGCAACAGATTTTATAAAGACATGGTGGAATTCCAAGACTTCTTTTCCCACATTTATGCAATTAAAGTTGATGATTTGTTTATATCTGTGCTGATGTAGTCGCACAATAAACAGATAAATAATGAGGCGTTGAATTGGATAATGCTGACATTGTTATTCTGATTTTTACTGTGGCCTGCTATCTATCTATCTATCTATCTATCTATCTATCTGACATATCTTTCTATTCATTTTATTTCTTCGTATCTATCTATCTATCTATCTATCTATCTATCTATCTATCTATCTATCTATCTATCTATCTCAGTCTGTTGATATATATCTATCTATCTATCTGTCTATCTGTCTATCTATCTATCTATCTATCTGTCTATCACAGCCTTTTCAGATCTATCAACCCATCTATCTATCTCAGTTTTTTCAGATCTATCTATCTATCTATCTATCTATCTATCTATCTATCTATCTATCTATCTATCTATCTACACACACACACACACACACACACATATATATATATATATATATATATATATATATATATATATATATATATATATATATTCATTCTGACATATCTTTCTATTCATTTTATTTCTTCGTATCTATCTATCTTTGTATCTATCTATCTATCTATCTATCTATCTATCTATCTATCTATCTATCTATCTATCTATCTATATATATATTACATTCTGCAATATCTTTCTATTCATTTTTTCCTTCGTATCTATCTATCTATCTATCTATCTATCTATCTATCTATCTATCTATCTATCTATCTATCTGACTCTGTCTGTCAAATTCCATTTGTATCACTTTGTTCACGGTTCCCCTGTTCATCGGCTCCGAATGACAAATCGGACAGCAGAGTTTAAATTGTAGTCGGGTTCGTTACATTCACTTACCGTTGAGAATGTTTCGAGTCCAGCTCTTTCTCACTCAGCTATGGGTTACGTAGTTGTACTTGTTAATACAATATTCACACGCAAAAATTCTTACAATCCAAAATGCTTTTGGCTTTAAATTATGCACAATGGGTTGATAAGCCGTAAAACACCGACGAAGGAAACCTCTTTTATTCTTGTTGTCATTTTCCTTCTTAATCCAACTCCTTCGAATAGGAAGGCTGGAGAAAAAGAGCGGAATAATATGGAAGAGAAAGTAAATACTATGAAGAAAGAAAGAAAGAAAAAACTCGGAAAAGAAAGGAAGAAAGAATACGGTAAAGAATGAAAGACTCTAAGAAAGACGAATGAAAGAGAGTATAGCGAAAGAATCCTGGAGATAAGGAATGAAGCAAAATGGCAAACTGCAAAGAATGAAAATTACAAAAATGTCGAATGTGAAAGTTAAAAAAAAAGTCATGATGGTGAGTGCGTCAGATTTCACTGCAGCTGCTGCACATGTGCCTCTTGCGTAGTTTCGTGAATTTGGTGGAATGTGCGCTTGAGATGTGCACGTTGCAAAGTGAAGCGGATGGTGTCGGGGGTAGAGAGAGAGAGAGAGAGAGAGAGAGAGAGAGAGAAGTCTAAAGCTCCTTGCTTTCTTCTCAGGGCTTATGATTTCGGCAGAAATGAAAATGGCACCGGAAAGATAGGCTGGGACGCGTGTACAAGTCGATATGTAGATGCAGAGTTGGGATAATGAAGGGATGTTTTCTTAGATAGATAGATAGATAGATAGATAGATAGATAGATAGATAGATATAAACAGACTGAGATAGATAGCTAAATAGATTAGATAAGAACAGACTGAGATAGATAGATAGTTAGATAGATATGAACAGACTGAGATAGCTAGCTAAATAGATGTTAACATAGATGAGAATAGACTGAGATAGATAGATAGATAGATAGAAACGTATTAAGATTGAGAGAAACAGAGAGATAAGAAGATAAATAGATATGAAAAGTTTGAGATAGCGAGAGAGAGATAGAGAGAGAGAGAGAGAGATAAATAGAAACAGACTGAAATTGATATATCGATAGAAAGAAAGAAACAATGAGATAGATAAAAAGATAGTTATGAACAGAATGAGATAGATATTAATAGAATGAGAGTTAGATATGAACACGATCGTCAATAGTATTTGATAGAGAGAGCAAGAGAAAAGAAAGAGAAAAGAAAGAGAGAAATGGAAACGTCCTGAGATAGAAATAGAGATATATCTAAATAGATTAAGAGAGAGAATGGAATAAAGAGAGAAAGAGAAAAAGAGAGATAAAAAGAAATTGACTGAGATTGATACATCAATATGGAGACAGATAGATAGATAGATAGATAAGCACAAACTGATAGATCGGGACATATATATATATATATATATATATATATATATATATATATATATATATATATATATATATATATATATATATATAGCGAGAGAGAGAGAGAGAGAAAGATAATTAGGAACAGAGATAGACAGATTAGAACAGAGATTAGATAGATATAAATTAAATTAGATAGATAGATCGATAGATAGATATGAACTGATTGAGATAGGTGTAATGATGTAGAATAAAACAGATCGATCAAAAAAGAGAGGAAAAGAATCCTCTTTTCATGGTAGTTTTGTTTGATTTATTTTACGGTTTATCGCCCCATTATGTATGTAGAGGTTGATATTCCGTTAAACATAAACCAACCAACCTTTATGGTTTATTCAAAACCGAAAGAATATTTTGGGTTGTAAGAATAATTCTTTTTTTTTCTTTCGTCATCGAAAAGAAGTAGAAATAATAAAAGGAGGAAGAAATGGAAAAATAATCCATCATCATCATCATCATCATCATCATCATCATCATCATCATCATCATCAGCAGCAGCAGCAGCAGCAGCAGCAGCAGCAGCAGGATCATCATTAGCAACAGCGCCATCATCCTCAGCATCCTCAGCAGCAGCATCATGATCAGCATCATCATCATCCACAGCAGCAACATTAGCAGCATTATCATGCATCATCATCAGCATCATCATCATCATTAGCAGAAGCGTCATCATCAGCATCATCATCATTAGCAGCAGAATCATCATCAGCATCATCAGCAGCAGCATCATTAGCAGCAGCATCAGTAGCAGCAGCATCAGTAGCATCATCATCATCATTAGCAGTATCATCATCATCATCATCAGCAGCAACATCTTCATCAGCATCATCATCAGAATCATCATCATCATTAGCAGCAGCATCATCATCAGCATCATCATCATCATCATCAGCATCAACACCATCATCATCATCATCATCATCATCAGTATCATCATCACCATCATCATCATCATTAGCAGCAGCATCATCACCATCATCATCATCAGTATCATCGTCACCATCAACAGCATTAGCGGCAGAAGCAGCAGCAGCAGCAGCAGCAGCATCGGTATCATCATCAGCATCATCAAGAGTATCATCATCATCACCACCACCACCACCATCATCATCATCATCATCATCATCCTACGACATCCCTCTGGTTGGTAGGAACTCCATTGACAATCCCTTTCCACACTGGTAGGTCCTGTATTGCTGTCCCCAGATCCCTAATATTCAAACCTGAATCCCGAACTGTAGTGTCTGGGAAAGTAAATTTTCGTGAGAAGACACTTCCAGAAGGATGCCATATGAGTAAGGATGCGACGATTTCCCTGTCCGCTCGGTGGCAATGGCCGGTAATCTGTAATCGTTTTTGTTTGATTGGTCTCAGTTCTCCGTAAATTGTGTTAAGTGTTGCATGGTACTTCCAACTGATGTTCTGGATTTTTCTAAGTAGATGAAAAAGAATTAATAATAATTAGTAGCCCCAATCTCCGTCTTACGAACATTTCTCTTAATAAAAATTTTAAAATAATTCAGCAGACGATTTATTTATGGTATCTGGACTTTTGACGATTGCTTACTCGGTTTTTTCTAGTTCGATGCTGTCTAGACGCTTTTCGGCATTTTGGCTCGGGAAGGGTCAAATAATATTAAGCCCAAGCCCCATGGACCTCCCCCCATAAGCAGTGCTTCTCCTTCGGTAGGAGGCTGGGTTTATTGCTCGGCGCCTGAAGCGTCTCCAAGACGGGTAGTAAAGACTGGGATTGGGTAATTTTTCAACGGTATTACCGTTAACCCTATTTTAAACCTTCGGTGATCTTAACGGACTTGGCGTTTCAACGTGAGGTGGCCCTAAAGTCTATAAAGACGGTCAAGATCCGCTTTCGTACGGTGCATATTATGGCAAATCTTTAATTCCTTAATTTGAAGGTGTTTTATTTATTTCAGATTTATTTCAGATTTTATTCCAGTTGACATTTTTTTGTAATAGTTCACCCAATAAAATAGTTAAGAAGCATTAGAAAATACATTATTTATATTATTCGAACTATTGTCCTCATCTTTGTCGCCATATTTATTACAACGTTTCGGCCTTTCTACCGGCCTTCTTCAGGTGGTTGGAATGTCGAACTCAACCCTTTATTTCGCTCACTGGGGTAGACTGTTCTAGTTCCACGTGCCATGTTTAATGGATGTCAGTTATCAGTTATCTCCTGTTAATTTCCCTCTGAAAATTCTCCACTGCCTTAATCGGATATTGACCTCACACTCTTTGGGTCCTGTCACTGGATCTAACCAACGCCTTTATCCACTGTACCATGTGGAGACAAAGATGAGGACAATAGTCCGAATAATGTGAATAATGTACATAATACCTCATCTCAGAAATATAGACAGGTACCATTCAAAAATAGTTATGGATAATTTGAAGATAAGAGAGGATAGATAAATGGTATTTAAGGGTATTAGTATACGATTGAAACTATGACAGTGAATGCTAGGCAATCTCATCACATATGGGGAAGAAAGTTGATCTAACTGTGATGCGTTTCTAGACAAGGATGCTGAGAATACCAGTGACTGAACGCCAGGGTAATGGGGTAATTTTAGGAAAAATGGAAACAAAAAGGGTATTTATGATTAGAATCTGATAGAGATTCGTCGAAATTTCTCTGACATATAATGAGGAAAGAGGGCTTAGAAAATTTAATACGAACAGGACATATTGAAAAAGAAAGGTCCAAAGGAAATTATCGAATAACCTACGTAACGAATTTATATAAATGTTTAATAGAGAAGAGAATACACGAGACCAAAGATTATTAAGAGCTACAAAGAAGAGGAAAGTGTGGAGAGGAATGATTCTGTAGGGACACGGTACATAGAAAAACAAGAATACGTATTTCTCTTTTACTTATATATGACTTTTTCTAACTTTTTATTTGTTTCTCATATACTTTATGAAAGCTGTATCTTGGGTCCCTAGACGTGTCTAGGCTCTCTCCTGGTTAAGAACTCTTATTTCGGTATCTCTTTGATTAGTTTTACAATAGACTTCACTCATTTACGACATTATCTTTAATGTTTATAATATGTATTGTCATGACTGATAATGAACTGATTTCCCGTTGCCTCCTCCACGGTGATTTTATTGAGACATCACCTTTAGTTCGCTGGCTGTTGACTCATCAAGTGTTTTTCTGCCTTTATTTACTTAACTATTAAGTGATATTGGTTCTCACAGATGAAAAAGAGACTTGAGCAAGAGAAACAAAGAAAGGAGTACTGAACAGTTATGTAATATTGGTCCTTCTATATCGTAATCAAACATGAGATATTCATTCTCGCGTCTGACGGGGGTGAATGCTCGTTCCACTTCTCTGCGTATTCAAGGGCATATTATTGTTATTATTATTATTATTATTATTATTATTATTATTATTATTATTATTATTATTTCCTTTGACTTCTGGTGTGTACACATTTCTTTCCGGGTCCCGCCCAGAGACCTAAGGTCAGAAATAGCATCATGACATTTTCTATTGTCCAATTAATAAAAACAAAAACACACACATACACACACATATTTTACATAGATAAAGCCCTTCGTAAGATGTGGCCTGTTATCGTGAGAGCAATTTTTTATATTTCTTTAAGGCATGGGCTTCCAGGAATCCCTTCAATGAGTCTACTGGAATCTTTTCCAACCAATCCGAGGGCTCCAACTACAACAGGGATTGTTGATGTTCCCATGTGCCACATTTTTGAAATTTCGATTTTATTATCATTACTATTATTATTATTATTATTATTATTATTATTATTATTAAATAGTGATATGAAAATTTTATTTATTATTATGCTAATGTCACGCATTCACGTAGTTAATTCTGTTCTTGAGTCATGGTGTCAACAAGTCTCCCCACAACTCAAGAACCTTTCAGAGAATCCTCTTCAAATAAATGATGGTAGTTATCTGGCAATCTCCAATCTGCTCTCAATTGCAATTCTTTCCGAGCACTCTTTCAAGTTGACGTATCTAGGTTTTGTTCCAAATGCATCCATTACTATAGGAATTAATTCAACTGTCATATTCCATAGTTTCTTTAACTTCCTCGCCAGATCTTGTTATATTCAAATTCTTTTCTTTGGAGTACATCAATAACTTGACACTTGTTATTTTCCGTATCTTTTGTTGCCTTGTTAGGGCCAGAAATAAAGACACAAAGAGAGGAATTGAGTTAAACAAATATATTAACAGAAACAGTAATACAAACAGATAGAAACGAGAGTGTTACAGCAAGAATGTTCGGTCCGAATGTCAGTCTAAAAAAAGGCAATACCTGCTCCTATTTATGGCTGGGAGAGTCCTTGCGTACCATAACAGTATCTATCATAATAAAGCCGTATTTTCAAGAAATCCCCAAATATCTTGTGACTGTTATTTTTTACCGCCGCCTCTGGCTGGTATTCCTACCACTTCTCTTTTACACTGAAGCCTTATTTATATACGTTATACAACCCAGTGGATTCTCTTACCAATCTAATCATGTCATAGCTTATATTCTTTCTTTCTTTCTTTCTTTTCATTATTATTATTATTATTAATATTATTATTATTATTAATAATATTATTATTAATAGTAGTAGTATTTTCTCTTCTGCGGGGTTTTCGTTTTCAGGTGGAGATCTTGCATTTTGGGTTTTCGCCATCAAGTCGTACGACCTCAAACAGATAACACTTTTGGTAGAATATTTACAGAACCAGGCAACGCAGACTTCTGAAGGGACCGATACTTTTGTTTTTTTACAATGATGTTCACTCTGTACCAGGCCCAACAGCCACTCGAGACAGAGTGTTACAGAATGAGACAAAGATTATAGGAATATGTGAGGAAGATAACTGTTAACCCCAGATTAAACAATTTTGTAGTGATCTTCAACAAGAATGTAGTGATCGGGGAAGCATCCTTTTGGGAGTCGGTTCCACAATACAGCGGCTCGTAGGAAGAAGCTTCTCAAGTTGAACTGGATAGGAAGGGTGGTACGCTACAATGTATGCAGCAATGCGGGGCTTAGCCGTGAACGTTGGAATTGGTGGGAATGTAATTCGTCTGAGCATTTTCCATAGAAATACTAAGTTTTATTCCAATTTTCTTTATGTAGATTTTAATGTTCGTGGTAGCATAGACCTCGGCGCTTGGATATTCTGGTAAACTCAATCCGGAGGTCAGTGTAGATTTTTAAATTCTCATTTTTTTTACCTTGGTATTATAGTCAACAGGATCAACCATATCAATCAAGAGGCTTTTTTTCCCCTTAAAAGTGATCTCTAGTTAGGTTGCAGTCTGTTTGGACGTTGAAATCCCATAAGACCATGATTTAGTGGTTTTCGGTCACCTTCTCTTGTTTGTGGTGATACTATTTCTGCTCGACTTCCTACATAGGTACCAACGCAGATGAGAAGCCATTTTAACATGGCAGACGAGAAGCCATTTTAACATGGCGTCGATGTACACATTCTGAGCAAGCATTCTACAGGTGTTAATAATCTGGGTGACATTTTTCCACCTTCATATAACAAAGCTTGCAATTTTAATCAACTTATTGGTATATATTCTTCAGGATAGAATTAGTATTCAGAACTAGTTATTTTTTGTTTTTTTGGCAGTTACTATATTATTATTATTATTATTATTATTATTATTATTATTATTATTGACTTCCTAAACGTCATTTCAATTATTTTTCTTTGTTTCGTCTTGTTTACTACTTAGAAATAATATCACCAACCTGATCCGAATCAGCTACGTTTTTTTCCCACGAAATGCTTATTTTCACGATTTTTTTTCTCGTGTGAAAGCCGGGAAATCATTAACATAATCAGATTAAATTCGTTATTAATTATCATTTTCTTTTCTTTTATTGTATTTTATTTTTGGTGGTAGAAGGAGGCTAGAGGGAATTTGAACTTTCGTAATGTATTCTTCATCCTGACGGCATTGGTCGCTTACGGTGGTAACGAGTAAAAGACACTGCAGGAAATTCTACAAAAAATAAAATGGAAATTTTCGTGAATTCAATAATGGAATCGGAAAATAACAAAGAAAAGTAAATAATATCTTACACATATTGTCTTTTTTTATATTTTTTTCATTTAACACATTTTCCATATTACTGTTTTATTTTTTCTTTGTTTTCGTGCGATCTTTTCCTTTTTAGCGCGATTTCATAAGCGAAAATTCCGAAGAGTTTTTCTTGTAGGAGGAGAACAAAGTCTTGCTTAATTCTTTACATTATA
Organism: Acanthosepion esculentum; assembly: GCA_964036315.1. Lineage (NCBI taxonomy): Eukaryota > Metazoa > Mollusca > Cephalopoda > Sepiida > Sepiidae > Acanthosepion > Acanthosepion esculentum. The sequence goes on from OZ038506.1 coordinate 75,668,652, forward strand.
GTGTGGATGTTAATGTATATTATTGGTCGACGCCTTTAGACATGCAGTGAAAACACTTATACCGACAAGGACAATTGATAAATTATACTGTTTATTTAATTATAGTTCCACACGCAATTTCATGCCCCGTCCCTCTATCTTCTTTCCGCACTCTTTTCTTTCTTTTCCGTTCAAGTTGTCTGAGGATCGCATTAGCTTTAAGAAAAAAAACTCGGGCTACGACTAGAACCATCCTTTTATAGGATTTAGCCTTTTGCACCGTTTAGGCAATCTAGACCAGAAGCACTTTACTGAGAAGGTAAGTTTGTTGTGAGGCGTTTTTTCTTTTTCTTTTTTCAGTATTCCAGGTTTTATTCGAGACTGTAACTGGATAAGAATTTTAGGTTTTGGTAAGTTCTCCGTTGCTTCAAACGTTTTTTTCTTTTCTTTAATATATATATATATATATATATATATATATATATATATATATATATATATATATATATATATATCAAAATATAAAAGGGCGAAAGTTTAGTTGTTTGATTTATTAAAATTGTCATCATTGATAATGGCTTATGTAAGCCGAAAGCTTAGATTGGATTCAAACCTGTGTCAATATGGTGTTTTCCTTTCGTCTTTCAACGATAATGTGACTAAGCTTATCAGACAATACGAAAGGAACTTACTTAAAATAAATAGACAAAACTTGTCTATATTATTTAATGAAACATGCATTAATGAAAAATTGCTGCCGAAGTATACACTATATATATATATATATATATATATATATATATATATATATATATACATATATCAAAATATCAAATGGCGAAAATTTACCCATCTCACGCAATATATATATATATATGTACACACACACATATATATATATGTGTGTGTGTATATATATATATATATATATATATATATATATATATATATATATATATATACGGTAAGGAAAAAAGGAAACGTTTATCAATCTTACATGTTTCAGATCTATTAAACATTGTTATATTTCTCCTGTATTTATACCCCCACCCACCCATATATATATATATATATATATATATATATATATATATATATATATATATATATATATATATATATTTATATACGTGGGTCATTCAAAAAATAAGGTGAATTTTTGGGTATAAGGACTTCCAATACAGATAGAAGCCTACTCTTCTTTATTTTTTTTGTTTTACTTCTTTTTCACATGGATTTAATTTCTTTTGCAGATTAAAAAAAAATTTGAGACTTTTGGCGATTAAGAAAGATGGCCGACCAAGAAGCATGCTCCAGGATTGAACAGCGGTCAGTTATCAAGTTTTTGATTGCTGAAGGGTGCAAACCAGTTGAAATTCATAGGAGAATGTCAACTGTGTATGGTGCCACATGTTTCAGCCCAAAAAGTCTCTACAAGTGGGCTAAATTGTTTAAAGAAGGACGGAGCAATGTTGAGGATGAAGACAGGCCTGGGAGGCCTACAAAAGTGAGGTCTCCTGAGGTGATCGAATCAGTCAATGACCCCATTCAGTCTGACAGAAGGGTGACAGTGGATGACATTGCAAGGACTTTGAGCTTATCTGTTTGGACAAACGCAGGGGTCATCAGTCAGAAGGAGTCATCTTGCATCATGACAACGCAAGGCCTCACACAGCAGCCCAAACGGTGCAGACCATCAACGAGCTGGGCTGGGAACTGCTCCCTCATCCCCCTTACAGCCCAGACCTTGCCCTTTCAGACTTTCACCTGTTTGGTCCTTTGAAAGCGTTCACGAGAGGCACAAAGTTTAAAAGTGACGATGAAGTCAAAAGTGTTGTGAGCGACTGGCTGAGACATCAGTCCAAAGATTTTTACGCTGGGGGAATACGGAAGCTTGTGCACAGATGGGAAAAGTATGTGACAGTGCTGGGAGACTACTCTGAAAAAGAAAAAAGTAAGCTTCTATCTGTATTAGAAGTCCTTATACCGAAAAATTCACCTTATTTATTGAATGATCCTCGTATATATATACATAGACACACACACATACACACACACACACACACACACACAAACACACACATATATATATATATATATATATATATATATATATATATATATATATATATATATATATGTATATATATATATATATAATGCATAAAATGTTAATTGTCAGAGTTGAATTAGACCAGGAGACATTTGTATTAAAAAGTGCTCAATACACGTGTGATTGAAAAATATAATGTAGAGCTTTTATCTTTAAAAATTAGGAGGTCAGTTGATTTCGCTACATTGGTTTCAACCTCCCGGTATCCCTGGGTGAATGTTTTTGTATCAATTAACCTCCCAATGCTTTATTTTTGTTTAAAACAAACAAATACAATGAACGCTATATTATTTTAAAAAATAAATAAACCGGAAATGTCAATGTTGCTAAATTTCCGGACCCAGAAAACATTTTGAAGCTGGCATTGTAGTCATGAGACTTTACATACATACAAAAAATTCCTCTTAAGCTCATATGAGGCTGGTTAAAAATGTATATACTTTTCAATTACCCCGCACCCCCACCGATACATTTATAATACCATTGCTTTTTCCCTCCTATCACGTCTTCTTCTTCTTCTTCTTCTTCTTCTTCTTCTTCTTCTTCTTGTCCTTTTTCTTTCTTTCTTTCTTTCTTTCTTGCATACATTTCTTCGAATTCTTCCTTCTTAATTTTCTTACTCCTACCTTACGTCTTCTGGTCATTTTCATAATTCTTTTCCTTTCCGTTCTACTCATTTCTTCTTCTTCTTCTTCTTCTTCTTCTTCTTCTTCTTCTTCTTCTTCTTCTTCTTCTTCTTCTTCTTCTTTGTTTAAAGTATATATATATATATATATATATATATATATATATATATATATATATATATATATTAAAGATATTTTTGAAGGTACAAAATTTTATCACAGCAATAAACGAATGAAGCTTGATATTACTAGACATATTAAAAATGGGCGAAGCTTCATACGTTTATTCCTGTGATATATTTATATATATATATTAATCATTTCACCCCAAGCAAGGCAATAAAGCCACTAAGACGCCAGGTGGTTTCTATGTGTTAGAGAATATGATAAAAATACTATTATGTTTGAGAAAAATAAAAAATAAGAATTAAGGTGACAAAAGACAACGATTTATATTACATTCACATTTTTTATTTGGAAGTAAGAAGCCGAAAGAGTGTTCCACAAGTGAGAAGTGCGATCGAAGAAACTCTTAGCATAGAACTTACGGTTATATATAGCCATTTCAACTTTAAAATGATGGGACCTTTCCGGACAGTCAGTACTGCATTTAAACTCATAAAATCTTGGTACCATAGAGGAAATCTCATCAGTGCAATTAACATAAAAGTAGTTATAGAAAAAGCACAGATACGTTACGTTACGACGGAGGGCAAGTCACTGAAGGCTAGATGACAAATGTGTGGCAGGAAAACCAGACCATATGTGGCAGTAATATTCTTAACATAGGCGGATGGTAGACTTTTTAATCTGTAAGATAGATTCTTGCCAGAAAGTTTGCCAAGCACGACACAGTGAACCAACTTTCCTCACAGAATACCAAGTAATTGATTCAATATAATCTTTCCACTGCACGTCAGCGGAAAATGTTATCCCGAGAAAGCACAACGAATTTCACTGCTGGAGGTTAGCATGCTGATGGAAGGTAGAAATGGGTCTCTCAGCTGATTCATAGAGAGCACTTTCATTTTGGAAGGGTTAAGATTAACAAGCCATGCTTTACTTTAGTTGACATTAGATTGTAGACGATTTTAGAGATCAGCTGCCAATTTGTCGTGTTATTGAACAGATCCGATTAAGGCAAGATTAAATATTTGTGTAATCCTCATAGATAACATTTGAGAATTGATGACATCAGGAAGGTCATTTATGAAAATTAGGAACAGCGTAGGTCCAAGGACAGGGCACTTGAGCGACCTGCCTTACTTCCAAGAGAGCTAGAACAATGTCCATTCAAGCCAACTTTCATTTTCGTTATTTGATAAGAAAGATTACATCCCTTAAAAAAATTAGACCAGAAAAAGACTGTCATGGCAAACCCTGTTAAATGCTTGCGAGATATCCAAATTAAGAACCCTAGCTTCAGCATTCTTATATAAAGCTGGATAGAATCTTTTTTGCGATAATTGTTAAGATATCAGCAGTTGACCGAGAGAAGCGTAAACCATATTGCTTACGTCATGAAAGACCCTATAATGTGAGTTGCATGACCAAAGAAAGAGTTGATTAGGGTTTCTAGTACTTTGCCCAAAAGATGTAGGGGGCTGATAGGCCAATAGTTGGAAGGATCAGACAATTCACCTGAGGTCTTAAAGACTGAAACTACAGAAGAAGGTTTCTACCAGACCGGAAAGCAAACACAAAATGGAACTTGTGAAAACCATTTAGATGTTTAATATTTTATTAATTAAATTTTTGGATTTTAATTAATTTAATTTTCATATTTAATTTAATTTTTAATTTAATTTATTTCTTAATTTAATTTTTAAATTCAATTTAATTAAATCTTAATTTTACTAAATTTTAATGTCTGAGATGAGGTATTGTAACTATTTACACTGTTTACATTGTTGTCCTCATCTTTATTGTCATATCCATGACGTTTCGATCGTTGTACGCTTCGGCATTCTTCAGAATTTGTCCCTATTTCTGAGATGAGGTATTGTAACTATTTACATTGTTCAGACTGTTGTCCTCATCTTTATTGTCATATCCACAGCGTTTCGATCGTTGTACACTCCGGCATTCTTCAGGATCTGTCCATATTTTCTGAAATGGGGTATTTACATTGTGCAGACTGTTGTCCTGATCTTTATTGACATATCCACGACGTTTCGGCCGTTGTACGCGTTGACGTTTTCAGGATCTGCCTATATTTTTGAGTTAAGGTATTGTATCTAGTTACACTATTTACATTGTTTGAAATATTATCCTCATCTTTATTGTCATATCCACAACGTTTCGGCCGTTGTACGCTCCGGTCTACTTCAAGATCTGCCTATATTTCTCAGATGAAGTATTGTAATAAGTTACACTATTTATATCGTTCGGACTGTTGTCCTCATCTTTATTGTCATATTCTCGACGTTTCAGTCGTTGTACTCTCCGGTCTTCTTCAGATGGTATACATTGGAATTTTAAACCAAACCTTTTATTTAGTCCACGGAGGTAGATTATTCTAGCTTCACTTGCCATGAATTTTCTGCATGCGCCAGAAAAAAGCAACAATAACTGAAATTGTAATATGAGCTTTGGTAAAAAATGATTACTGAGACATTAAATTTATAAGGTCAAGTAGATAAAAGTGTTAATGCAGTGATCCAAAAGTGACTTGACCCAAAGATTTGTGAGTTCAATCCCTGGCCACAGCAGAGGGAACAAAAATTTGAAGAGTTGAAACTGAGATATCCAGAAAAGGCATGGCACGTGGAACTAGAACAGTCTACCCCTATATAAGGGGTTCCGTTCAGAATTCCGACGTATATCACCTGATGAAGGCCGGTGAGTACAACGACCGAAACGTCGTGGATATGACATTAAAGATGAGGACAGGTTATAAAAAAACGATTTGGTTAAACGATTTGGTTTGGTTGTTTTTGTTTAGCGGCATATCAACACCTCTATGTGTTATTTAAATCTAAATAGTTTGCATGCGATTTTATGGCTTCAACTACAGAGATTTTGTACATAAATTTATACTTGCAATGCCACCGTATGATTTTAGATTGTTTGTAGATCATAAATTGTATTGTTGATAATTAAAAAAAATTGCTGGTAATTGTACTATAAAAAAATATTGTTGGTCATTTTGCTTTATGGAATGTATTGTTGGTAACAGCCACACTCTACACACTTTCCTTCCAAGCACTGCTACAAACAACAGAAGTGAAGAAGAATGTTATAAAAATGTATTCTTGTTCATTTTACTTTATGAAATGTATTGTTGGTAATGACCCCATTATACGCATTTTCCTTCCAAGAACTGCTATAAACAACAGAAGCGAAGAAGAATGTTATAAAAATGTATTGTTAGTCATTTTGCTTTATGAAATTTATTGTTGATAATGACCACACACTACACACTTTCCTTCCAAGCACTGCTATAAAAAAATGAAAGTGAGTGAGAACGTTATAGCTTGGTGTACATGCTCAATCTATGCCAAGCGGCATTACTCTGAGTATTTTAGCTGTGTTACCATAGTAACAGTCCGGCTATTTTTTTGGTCAGACCATGAGGACCCATTTGGGTTAACTGTTAGTTCCCTACCGGAATTTGGTCTGAAATTTCAACATAAAATAATCTCATAGAAAGAAATAAGGATTTTCAGAAATATAGATGGATTAACAGAATCTGAAAAAATAAACGATAATTTTATCCCTGGTTCAAAAAAACAACTAAGATTGGAACCTGCGACGTTAGTTGGGGTAATGAAAATCTTTGAAAATGGGAAAACTTTTGATTTAAATAAATTCTCTTTTGAAGCGTTGCTGTTCAAATAAAATGTATGGAGATTTGGTTTGGTTGTTTAACGGCATTCTGACACCTTTATGGGTTATTGAATGCCGAAATGTTAATTTTTTGTACACGATTTTATAGCTTCCTCTATAGATATGTTCTACATGAATTTATACTTTCAGTGCAACCGTATGTTTTTTAGATATATCATTTGTAGATCATAAAATGTATTGTTGATAATTCTTTAAAAAATATATTGATGGTATTTTTACTGGAAATTTTTTATACTTTAGTGCTATATTGATTGTCATTTTGCTATGAAAATGTATTTCTAATAAATATATTGCTGGTATTTTTGCCACAGTATATTTTCATACTTAGTGCACTGCCAAAGAAAATCCAAATACTATTTACCCATAGCTGGGACCCTGATAAGTGCAACCACTTCGAGTCAGGGTGGAACTGGAAGCAACAACAATTAAGACGTGGTTCTATTTTCTTTAAATAGAAAAATATTCATAGAAAATATTCGTCCTCCGGATTCGAACATGTATCCTATACGGAACCGTCATATAGCCTGACGTGTCTTTTAACCGAATCGGCCACAGAGGATCGTTCGGTTGGCAAGGTCTATAAAAATTTCTCAGACATTCAGGCCGGTAAATGTTATTTAATACTGTTTATTATAAAACAGAGCATTTGCTTAAATATTTGTATCTATAAAAAGAATGTTAAACATAAAAATGTCTTAATATATATATATATATATATATATATATATATATATATATATATATATATATATATATATATATATATATATATATATATATATATCCAAATGGAGATTTACTTTTTTAAGTTAGATACATATCACTCGGAATATTTCTTCGTATCATAAATGTATACTTTTAACCTGAAGTATGTTCACAACGCGTAATATGAGAGTTCCCCAAGACATGTATGAATACCACACCCCGGAAAAAACCTAACCTATATTTTTAACTTTTCTGATTTAACTTTGACCTTTCTTTTGATTAGTTAAATGAGACATGCCCATAAGATTTTAAAATCTCTATTCTCCTCCGCCATCTTCACTCTTTAATAGGCAAACATATTGTTTTCTGTTTTCAAATGTACATTATTTTCATCACAAAGTTACCTGATGACGAGATAAAGGCATTAAATCTCGAAACAGAAATTTCCGTGTCGCAATGTTAAATATTTTAATGAATATATCATTAAAGTATATATATATATATATATATATATATATATATATATATATATATATATATATATATTTAAGCGTGTCACCCCAAGCAAGGCTGGAGGCCACTATCACGCAAGGGCTTAAAGAAGGGTTGGAGGAAGAGCAGACAGGAGTGGTAAAGGAGAGGATGTGAAGAAAGAGAAAGACAGTGGGTCGATCAAGGCAAGGGGGTTACAGAAGATTTGGAGCGAGAGCAGATAGGAATGAAAAATGAAAGGATGTGGAGAAGGGAAGTGGATAGATCAAGGCAACTGGAGATATATATATATATATACCAAGAAGAGTCGTATGGTGTGTAAAAAAATTGTAGCTGACGGAAAGTCCATAAGTCAATACCCTATCAGTATGGGATGGGTCACAGTGGTGAGGGGTATGATGCTGAGAGACGTGAAACCCTTAATGAACCTCGAGTAGAAACATCACTGATGGTGTGTACTAAAGCATCCAATAGATGTATTTTACGAATATATATATATATATATATATGTATATATATATATATATATATATATATATATATATATATATATATATATATAGGCAAGATGAGAACGAATAGAGTACAATTTCAAAGTTTGTAATATTTAATTTAAATGAGGGTTCAATACGAAGTAGAGTAATATTATAATATTATTTATTTTGGGATATTACATCGAAAACAAGTCAAAATCGCAACACAATTGCAGTCGTGTTTCGATGCTTATCAATGTACCTCATCAGGCGATTGTAAGTTACTGGCGAGTGAACGATTTAGATTTAAAGGCAAAATATAAACTCTTTTTAGGAAAAAGCAGGGGTTATAAGGTTTGTGGGCTTTACTCTGATCAATCAATTGAATATCACCTAGGTTTAATTTAAACTATGGGAAGAAGGAAAAATTAAGAAATTATGTTACATGAATGGGTCATGACCCGTAGATTGGCAATCAATGGCAGCACAGACATTAACAGGAGTGGATGTTAATGAATACATAATTTATACACAAAAGACAATGACATTTCCTAAGACCAAACGGTAGGGGTGAGGTAATTTAACAAAATGATAAACAAGATATATGCTCTGTGAGTTTTCTACACACAAACACGCACACACACACATAGTTAAGTAATATATATATATATATATATATATATATATATATATATATATATATATATATTAAAATATCGATATATATATTAAAACATCTAAAAATATATATGTATATATTAAAAATCTATCTATATATACTAGAATATATCAATTAAATAATAATATTAAAAAAATAAATAAAATGTTTAAATATCTAAAAATATATATATTAAAAATATCCAAATATATATATATATATATATATATATATATACATATTAAAAATATCTACATATATATATATAAAAATATCAAAAATATATATTGAAAATATCTGCATATAAATATACATTAAAATTAACTAAATATATATATTAAAAATATCTACATATATATATATATTAGAAATATCTAATATATATATATATATATATTAAAAATATTATATATATTTTAAAAATATCTATATATATTAAAAATATCTATCTATATATATATTAAAATTATATACATATATATATTAAAAATATCTAAATATATATATATATATATATATATATTAAAAATATCTATTTATATATATTAAAATATCTCTCTCTATATATATATTAAACATATTTACATATATATATATATTAAAAGTATCTACATATATATATGTAAAATATCTATCTATATATATATATTAACAATATGTACACATATATAAATTAAAAATACATATATATATATATTAAAAATATCTAAATATGTATTAAAAATATCTATCTATATATATATATATTAAAAATATCTACATACATATATATATATAAATATCTAAATATATATATGTATATATAAAAATATCTACATAAATATGTATTAAAAATATCTAATATATATATATATATATATATATTACAAATATCTATACACATATATTAAAAATATCTATATCTATCTATTTATCTATATCGATATATATATATATATATATATATTAAAAATATCTACATATATATATATATATATATATATATATATATATATATATATATATATATATAAATATTAGCTCCTGAAAAATTAATTTCGGTTGAGCCCTCAGGTTTAAGGTGTGAATTTGTAAACAGTGACTATCTAAGCTAATACTGCACGACTCTTCGACAGAATTGAGCCACTCTTAGTCACTGTGTGTTTATCTGAATCTAAAAATAAACACGCTAAAATTCACCCTCATCCCTTACCGTACGCTGACGGCTTAGTGGGAGAAGTTCGGACTGACGCAAATTCAGTCTGTTTTCGATCCTAGCTAGAGGCAACCGGACGTCTAGCAAAACTGATGAGCAGCGAAACAGACTGTCTGTGGATGACAAATATATATATATATTTATGTATATACAGGGTTTGGACAAAATAATTGAAACACTTGTTAAATTCAAAGAAAAGTTATTTAATATGGAGTTGGTCCTCCTTTACCCTCACATACAGCTTTAATACGTCTAGGAATGGAATCATACAGCTTCCTGACTTCATCCAGAGGAATTTTCAGCCATTCTTCCATTAACACCTGCTCCAGCTCTTTACGACACGACGGTGGAGGATAGCGGCTCTTAACTTGTTGCTCCAAAATGCACCACAAATGTTCAATAATATTGACATCTGGAGATTAGGGAGGCCACTCCATGTTTTCTAGCTCACTTTCATGCTCTTCATACCAATTCTTAACCACTTGAACAGTATGTATTGGAGGATTATCGCCTAGGAAGATGCAGTCACCATCACAGAATAAAGTCTGGGCCATTGGATGAACATGATTTCTCAAAATGTTCAGGTAATCTTTTCTGTTGATTCTACCATGCAGGGCAACTATTTCCATGATATGGTGACCCAAACTATCACTGATCCACCTCCATGCTTCACTGTTAGAAGAAGGCAGTCAGGGTTGTAAACTTCTTTGAGCTGCCTGCACACATAAACTCGCTTGACTCATCTGAGAATATGACTTCCTTCCATTGGTGTGCAGACCAGGCATTGTGATCTCTGCACCTCTTCTGAATGTTGCGAGTGGAGAGAAGAGATTTCCTTACGGCGGCTCTTCCATGATGCAAAGCCTTATAGAGCTCACGACGAACAGTTTTAGTAGATACTGGACTATTCAGTCACATTGCCTGCAGTAGTCCGATGATTTTTTGCCACATTGCGTTTCAATGCACGTCGGTTCCTGTCAGTAAGTTTGCAAGTCCGTCCCGATTCGCTACGGTTGCTGGAGGTTTTGCCCTGTTTCTCGAATTGCGTCATAGTTCTTGATATGGTAGCTCTTGAAAAATCAAACAGTTTAGCAACCTTAGTGATCGAGGCTCCTACCATACGAGCTCCAACAATTTGCCATTTTTCGTACTCGGAGAGGTCACGCATTTAGCTTAAATTTTACTAAATTCTAAAAATAAATAAGCCAAAAACAGTAAATTAGATAAATAAACGTATTTACAATAGATATAACCTGCAATTACGAAGTTTTAGTTAAAGTTCTTAATATAATGGGTCTTTGAAATATAGGATTGGAATTTGCACCTAGTCCAATTATTTTGTCCAACCCATGTATATATATATATATATATATATATATATATATATATATATATATATATATATATATATATATATATATATATAATATGTATATATTCAGTTTAACAAAATAATATCTTTGGTAAGAGCTTATAGATTAGCCGAAATTTCTTCGATCCCTAGATCATTTAGATAGTTTTTAAACACACTACGTCCAGATAAGAAATCACTTTTACGAATGCAGTTGTTGCTGCTGTTGGAAGTCTTCAATCAATATGATTTTGATTATTCGGTAAAGCTCTTTGTAATTTTCTGATGCCACTTGATTAATCATTGTCTTCTTTAAGAACCAACTGATTCATTAGCCTGTAGCCGATTTGATCTGAGAAAACGATTGTAGGCAGATGGTAGTTTGGACATTTCTGAACGCATTGATGCCATACGTGACATCCACATGAGTATATAGATATGACGAGGCTATCTAATTACATAACTGGAGTTCTCAGGTTAATATTTTTCTTTTATACAATTTTACTTATTATGGCTTCAGATTATGTGTAATTACTCACGACCACAAATCACCTAACCCTGAGGATCCAAAATGCGCCCCGTCTACTGCTTCTATAGAAGCAGTGGCTATTCATGGGCAAGACTGCGTAACAGAGCCGAATACTCTTTAAGCTTGTTTGGGTTTTCCTTCTTCTAAACTGGTTGCCAGCGAAAGCTATCGTGTCCAAACTGTCCAGCTAAGGAAGAAATAGATTCGTACCTTTCCCAAGGCTATCAGCACATAAGTGATTTTAATGAGCTTCACAGAAAATCGAACTCGGAGATTTCCAATTCGAGCCGCTATCCTTCATTATTCTCATTCAAATTCCAGATTATTATTTAGGTTTTGGAAAGCTTCATCTTTTATAAAAAAAAATTACAGAATTTTAAAAGTACTCAATGTGAAATGAATAGGTCTATTTTCTTATTTTTAATCTGGTTTAAATTTTGCTTTGTTTTCAAAATTATGGCATTGCATTTAGGATGACTTGATTGTCTTTTTTCCTGATTGAATGAAGTTCTTATTTCGGTGAGTCAAGAATATTTAGGTTAAGGTCACAGTAAACAATAGAAAATGCAAGTAAGAATTCTTGCGAAAATGAGATCTCTGGACACAGTCATAAAGTTCCTTCAAGGAAGACGTGATGGAAGACAAAGAGACGATAAAGGCATTGGTATGTTTTAGTATGGCGACAGTTCAAATATCAAATGACAAGAATTCACGTTCAAACAATGTTATTTATACAAAGATATCTGCTTGCTTAGTCAGATCGCGTGAGAAACGGGAAGATTTCGTTGCGCCAATCTTGATAACAAGTGAAAATTGCGATCAAAATCAGAATTCTAAATTCAGTGTTTTAGCTCGAATATCGACCTCTATATAAATTAATTTTTGTTTTTGTTTTACTTTATTTCTTTCGCGTTTTTTCTTTCTTTTAGCTACCAATTCTCATGTTCTTTCTTTATTTCTTTTTTTTAAAAAATTATCCGTTCTCACCTTCGTTCTTTCTTCTTCATTTTCGTTTTGTTTTTGTCAATAAGCCATATTCTTGTATATTCTTTCTTTGTTTTTTCCTTTCTTTTTCATTTTCTGTTTTTCTTTTTTAAGTAAATATTATCTTCTTTTTCTATCTGTCGTTCGTTCGTTCGTTCTTTCTTTCTTTCTTTTCTAGGCCCAACCCACACATTTAGTTTATTTTAACAGTCCTTGCTGTAACACTTAGTGAGTAATAACCTTTGATCTATCTATCTATCTATCTATCTATCTATGTATTTTAAGACATTTTTATGTTTATACATTATTTTTATACATACAAATATTTAAGTAAATGCTCTGTTTATAATAAACAGTATTAAACAACATTTACCGACCTGAATGTCCGAGAAATTTTCATAGAAAATATTCGTCCTCCGACAGGAATCGAAACTATATCCTATACGGAACCGTTATATAGCCTGAAGTGCCTTAACCGATTGGGCCACAGAGGATCATTCGGTTAGCAAGGTCGATTAAAATAATTATCGGACTTTGTCCATTTCATAATGTGTGACGTCATTTGTTTACATTTGGATACGCCCTGAGCAGATATGAATGTACGTGAGAGATTCATGGAAGATTGTAGTTTAAAAGCAGTAAAATCGACATGCTAGATGCAATCGTCAGGCCTGACGATTGTATCTAGCATGAAACAGCCTGTCGCCTCTAAGTGTTGTCTTCTATGTTCACTTTTATATTTACACACGCTCTATCTCTGATATTGAGCACTTTATCCCACAAATATAGCACATCTTAAGACGATATTTCTTTATATATATATATATATATATATATATATATATATATATATATATATATATATATATATATATATCGTATGTCAGAAAAGTGAAGAATAAAAAATAAAACCAAAGCTACTCGAGATTTCGAGATTCGCTCCTGAATTGAAGAAATGTCAGGTCGGTTTACTTGCCGTCCTTCGTAACTCGTGGTATCGGCTTTAAATCTGGAAAAAACTCATTATTACTATTTAAGTGACTGACACATCTGCACACAATATAATAACCTGTGCAGTTGCAAAAGGTTCTGGTTGCACCAGGGGTGGCAGTACTGCCTTACCCACCGAAACCGTGTTACCTCCCCTGGTTAGCGGCTGACGAGGGCAGGGTGTCGCACGTGATTTGAAACGTTGAATGTAGAGAATAACATTTTACCGAAAGTTAATCTCATTCGAGTTCCATGTTAGATATTAGATACATCTTGGGGAAAGCATCTTGGCATAATTTCGGCTCTATTTAATAGAGAACGCATCTATGCAAACATGAAAATTGCTAACTTTTTGTCCTGGCACCATTTACAAAATTTAGCCCCCACCCCGTGTAACCCTTATTTTTCTTCTTCGATATATTCATAATCTGAAATATATTCCATAGTTATTATACATCCTTCCGAACCAATGTCACTTTTGCGTTTGAAATAATGTAAGTCACCGTGAGGAAGCCTTCTACTTCGGCTCTGTAAACAACGCTATCAGTCAAACATTGCCCATTTAGGGGGCTGTTAAGATTTGTGCTTCAACCATTGAGGCTCATTTCAAAATGTCTCAGGTGAATCAATAAAATCGCTGGAAACTTTTACATAATCAGGTAGCGACATTCTGATCAAAATGATGGGAAAATCTGATGTAGGAAACAACCTCAAACGTAGATTCTGTCGCGCCACTGTAGAGTCGGTTTTAATGTATGGTGCCGCTGCTTGGATATTAACTAAAACCCTTAAGTCCAAGCTGGATGGAGACTACACCTGGATGCTAGTATTTATATTAACATTTTCTCTTGGAGACAACATCCAACTAAATCAAGGCTCTATGGGCCCACTCCTCATATTACTAAAATCTTACGCGAATACAAAATGCGCTTTGTAGGACACTACTATAAAAAAACAAAAAACTAGAATTTGCGAGTTAGTTTATGTTCTGTGTACTTAGCCATGGCTAGATATAGATTCGAATCCAAGCGGGGAGCACATTTTCTTTAAATAAGACTGGTAGAAGAATAAATACTATAAAAAAATAAGTAAAAACTAAGGTCTACTTAAAAACGGGTATCCACTAAAAGTAACGTTTGAAATAATAAAAATATAGTATTTACATTAGTCGGACTATTGTCCTCATCTTTGTCGCCATATTTGTCACAACGTTTCGGCCGTTGTACGTTGAACCGAACCCTTTATTTCGATCACTGGGGTAGACTGTTCTAGTTCCACGAGCCATGTTTGATGGATGTCAGTTATCAGTTATCTCCTGGTAATTTTCCCTCTGAAAGTTCTCCACTGCCTGAACCGGGTATTGAACTCACACTCTTTGGGTCTGTGACTGGATCTAACCAACGCCTTTATCCACTGTACCATGTGGGTATGAATTTCTGAGTATTATAAACCTAATTTTTCAGCAATCATTTTTTACCAGTACTCATATTGCAATTTTGCTGTTATCATTACATGTTTTTACCAGATCTCATATTGCAACTTTTTTGTTATCATTGCTGTTCTCTGGCACTCCTTATTACTGGTTCCCATATTGTATTTATTTCTATGCTTGATCGAAATAAAGGGTTCGGTTCGAAATTCCAACCACCTGAAGAAGGCCGGAGCGTACAACGGCCGAAACGTTGTGACAAATATGGCGACAAAGATGAGGACAATAGTCCGACTAATGTAAATACTGTACATAATGCCTCATCTCATAAATATAGACAGACTCTAATAAAAATATGTCGGACTAAAAAAATAAAATCCCTTAATTCTATAAAAATGACTCCATGTTTCATCTTTGTACCACTTATTCCTCACACTTATAAATTACGTCACGAACACTTTTCCTCTACATATCTTGCCTTCAAAGGGCATTGTAAGTGTTAAACTCTCCGAGCCTTATTCTGTGAACGGAAGAATTCAACTTTTTCTTTTTGAAATTGTTCTCAACAATTTAGTAATGTATTCATTATATTCTCTTTCTATATTCTCAACATTCGTCCGTTGATCAAAATATTAGCAATTCCTTTCTTTTTCTTTACTTGTAAAGAAACTGTCCAATATTCACTGCCCTATATGAGCACAGATATAACAAATTAATCTTTTTTGTTCCCAATGTTATATTTTGATCACTTATTTGCCTTGCGCAATTTTTGGAAAACATCTTTCGCTGTCAGTAAATGTACATTATAATAATCTATTAAGAAAGCGTGATATTTTGTTTTTAATTTTACAAAATCATGTCGATCGGTTAGGGCAGTTGTGTATTAACAACAAGTCATGGCTTCACTGCATCTTCTGCATGTCTTCAGTTTGCACACGTCGTTTAGGACACACCTACGCTTCATACACCCACCCCACCAACATCCCCATTTTCCGCGCTTCACTTTTTCCGCCGAACGCCTTTTGAGGGCATAAACGTTCGCAAATCGTGCGGCGTGTATAAGCATTCGTCTTGTAATTCGTCATCGAGGGTTGGTGAGGAATCACGCATTTCCCTGTGTCTGCCGGTTTAGATTGCGTTCGAAATTCACATGGATGAAACAAAAAAAAATAAACTACAAAGAAAAAGATGTTTAAGAATTGAAGATAAAAATGAAAAAAAAATAAAGAAGAAAGGAGAGAACAAACCAAAAAGAAAATGGCGTCTTCTGTAATCAGTTCTTTCTCACGCCAAGCGTGTTTGGCGGGAAAGGCAATTCATAAGTAAATTTGATTGGCTGAAATTATTTTTTTTCTTCTTTCTCGGGAATTAATTAGTTTATGAAATTAAATCTATTTGCCGATAATCATTCCGTTCAAATATCGCTTCAGAGTTCTAAAATGATGCTAGCTCATAGCTACTTTATATGATTAGATCAATTTTTTTTTCAACTTTTCGATCATGTCTGACTTTGGTCAGAACGTTTCAAACGATAGCTTTTCTTATCATTGTCCGAAGTTATCAAAATATAAGCAGAGTATTCAGAATAACAGAAAAAAAAATCTTCGCTGGAAAGTAAGAAAAGAGTACTGAACGGTAACATGATATTTGTTCTAGATGTCAATGAATGCTAGACAATCTCCCCATAGATGGATAGACTTGAAGCAACTGAAATCTGGCTTTACAGAAGGAAGCTGAAGATACCAAGGACCAACTATATAAGCAACAATGAAGTTTTAGAGAAAATGAAAACAAAAAGGAAAGTTATACAAGAAGAGACAGTTGAAATTTCTAAGGAGCATAATGAGGAAAGATGGCTTGGAAAATCAGATGCTCATAAGACAGATTGAAAGCAAGAGGGACAGAGGAAAATAACGCATGAAATATTGAGTAAATGGATGGTGAAACAAGGCTTAAGAGAGATTAAAAAAAAAGATTTATTAAGAGCTACGAAGGACAGGAAATTGTGGAGAGCCATAATCACAGAATAGCACATAAAGAAGAATCCCTTCTTTTCGAAGTACAAGTAACTTTCAACACTTTTTGTACTTTTACTGCTACCCATCGACACAAAACCGGTAAGTTGCACGCTCGTTCCCTTGGCTTCAATATGCCCTGGATGTATTATATTCTCCAAGTCCTGCTTTTACATTATGCATCACAGAAACATAATCTCTCTCTTAATAATAGTCTACATTTCCTTATATTTCCTATTTTCGTTAAAAAAATCCTCGTTTCTTACATGTAATATTTATGTTATTCCCAGCATTTATCGCTAGAAGCAGATGTCTATCGTTGCAAGGTTTTTCTTCACCTACAGATTGTTCATCATCTCAACCGTATAAGAGATTAGATATTACATTGCAGTTCAGCACTCTTTTCTTTGTTTGTAACGACATTTTCCTATCTCTTAATACTTTGCATAGTTTATTAAAAGCCCGAGGAGATTGTCCTGCATTCACTGCCATATAGGAAATTAGATATTACATAGCAGTTCAGCACTTTTTCCTTGTTTCTAATGGCATTTTCCTATCTCTTAATACTTTGCTTAGTTTATTAAAAGCCTGATGAGATTGTCCTGCATTCACTACCATATAGGAAATTAAATATTACATAGCAGTTCAGCACTCTTTTCTTTGTTTCTAATGACATTTTCCTACCTCTTAATACTTTGCTTAGTTTATTAAAAGCCTTATGAAATTGTCCTGCATTCGCTACCATATAGAAAATTAGATATTACATAGCAGTTCAGCACTTTTTTCCTTGTTTCTAATGACATTTTCCTACCTCTTAATACTTTGCATAGTTTATTAAAATCCCGAGGAGATTGTCCTGCATTCTCTGCCATATAGGAAATTAGATATTACATAGCAGTTCAATAGTCTTTTCTTTGTTTCTAACGACATTTTCTTATTCGGGTGTTTGATATATAATGTCCGATTTTGCAATCAAGCTTACTTCCTTAATTAATGCATTTAAAATGAATTTAGATCATTCAAAATAAGAAAATATCTGTACATTTCTGCCATCGAGTTACAAGGTTGTTCATACCTTTACGATAAATCTCTAAAGTTTCAGACGTCAAGAAATCTTTGAATGTAGTTTCAGAATTTTCTTTGCGATGGAATTTTTTCGGCTTTCAAAATTGTCAATATGCTTGAAAAATTGGTAGACAGTGGGTGAGCAATGAAGGGAATATGTTGGGTGTAGTAAAGTCTCGTATACCAAAAGACGGTGAGCTTCTGCAGTGTCACCCAAGCAACATGTAGCCAAGCATTTTCAGGAAGCAGAATTGGACTTCGTCGATGAACCTTTGCCGGTTGCCTTTTGCTTAATTGAGTGTGCATTTCACCCAGTTGCTGGCAGTAATGTTTGGCATGCCCTGATTAGATTCTAGAAAACAGTAATAAATAACATCAATGATAGGACACGAGGTATGTTTGTGCAATGTTTATTTTGGAAAGCGTTTGGATACTTTGTTATGATCAAGGCAATCGTTTACGACTGTCATAAAAGATTTATTTATCATCACAAGTCACTATTCGATCAAGAAATGGGTTATTCAAATTTCGCAGATGCAGCATCGGATATTCTACAAAATATTGAACTCTTTGCTATTCACTGATTTCATGTGGAACCCATTTATTGATTTTATCCACCTTGCCAATTGTTGATTGATTTGTTTTTTTAACGGATTATCAACCTTAGACGCCAAGAAATCTTTGAATACAGTTTTTGTATCTTCTTTGTAACGGAATACTTTTTGTCTTAAAGAATTGTCAAGATACTTGTAAAAGTAGAAGTTAGTTGGTGTGAAACCAGGTGAATATGGTGGAAGTGGTAAATCCTTGAATCCCAAATCGGTGAACTTCTGCAGTATCCTCCAAGCAACATGTAACCGAATATAGTCATGAAACAGAATTTGATCTGGTCCATTAAACACTACTGGCCGAATGTCTGTTGGCAAAGTGTCTCTTTGGAATATCTGTGTCCTTTGTCATGATGTACCCATTGATCTGAGCGTTTACGATTGTCATAAAGGATCTGTTTCTGACCCCAAATCACGACTGGTTCAAGAAATCAATCATTGGAATTTGGCAGATGCAGCATCGAACACACTTCAACACTTTGACTTTCACCATCTTCATGTGGAACCCATTTATCGATTTTCTTCACCTTGCCAATTGTTGATTGATTTGTTTGTTTTTTAACGGATTATCAACCTTAGACGCCAAGAAATCTTTGAATACAGTTTTTGTATCTTCTTTGTAACGGAATACTTTTTGTCTTAAAGAATTGTCAAGATACTTGTAAAAGTAGAAGTTAGTTGGTGTGAAACCAGGTGAATATGGTGGAAGTGGTAAATCCTTGAATCCCGAATCGGTGAATTTCTGCAGTATCCTCCAAGCAACATGTAACCGAATATAGTCATGAAACAGAATTTGATCTGGTCCATTAAACACTACTGGCCGAATTTCTGTTGGCAAAGTGTCTCTTTGGAATATCTGTGTCCTTTGTCATGATGTACCCATTGATCTGAGCGTTTACGATTGTCATAAAGGATCTGTTTCTGACCCCAAATCATGACTGGATCAAGAAATCAATCATTGGAATTTGGCAGATGCAGCATCTAACACACTTCAACACTTTGACTTTCACCATCTTCATGTGGAACCCATTTATCGATTTTCTTCACCTTGCCAATTGTTGATTGATTTGTTTGTTTTTTAACGGATTATCAACCTTAGACGCCAAGAAATCTTTGAATACAGTTTTTGTATCTTCTTTGTAACGGAATACTTTTTGTCTTAAAGAATTGTCAAGATACTTGTAAAAGTAGAAGTTAGTTGGTGTGAAACCAGGTGAATATGGTGGAAGTGGTAAATCCTTGAATCCCGAATCGGTGAATTTCTGCAGTATCCTCCAAGCAACATGTAACCGAATATAGTCATGAAACAGAATTTGATCTGGTCCATTAAACACTACTGGCCGAATTTCTGTTGGCAAAGTGTCTCTTTGGAATATCTGTGTCCTTTGTCATGATGTACCCATTGATCTGAGCGTTTACGATTGTCATAAAGGATCTGTTTCTGACCCCAAATCATGACTGGATCAAGAAATCAATCATTGGAATTTGGCAGATGCAGCATCTAACACACTTCAACACTTTGACTTTCACCATCTTCATGTGGAACCCATTTATCGATTTTCTTCACCTTGCCAATTGTTGATTGATTTGTTTGTTTTTTAACGGATTATCAACCTTAGACGCCAAGAAATCTTTGAATACAGTTTTTGTATCTTCTTTGTAACGGAATACTTTTTGTCTTAAAGAATTGTCAAGATACTTGTAAAAGTAGAAGTTAGTTGGTGTGAAACCAGGTGAATATGGTGGAAGTGGTAAATCCTTGAATCCCGAATCGGTGAACTTCTGCAGTATCCTCCAAGCAACATGTAGCCGAATATAGTCATGAAACAGAATTTGATCTGGTCCATTAAACACTACTGGCCGAATTTCTGTTGGCAAAGTGTCTCTTTGGAATATCTGTGTCCTTTGTCATGATGTACCCATTGATCTGAGCGTTTACGATTGTCATAAAGGATCTGTTTCTGACCCCAAATCACGACTGGTTCAAGAAATCAATCATTGGAATTTGGCGGATGCAGCATCGAACACACTTCAACAGTTTGACTTTCACCATCTCCATGGGGAAGCCATTTATCGAATTTCTTCACCTTGCCAATTGTTCATTGATTTGTTTTTTTTAACGGATTATCAACCTTAGACGCCAAGAAATCTTTGAATACAGTTTTTGTATCTTCTTTGTAACGGAATACTTTTTGTCTTAAAGAATCAAGATACTTGTAAAAGTAGAAGTCAGTTGGTGTGAAACCAGGTGAATATGGTGGAAGTGGTAAATCCTTGAATCCCAAATCGGTGAACTTCTGCAGTATCCTCCAAGCAACATGTAGCTGAATATAGTCATGAAACAGAATTTGATCTGGTCCATTAAACACTACTGGCCGAATTTCTGTTGGCAAAGTGTCTCTTTGGAATATCTGTGTCCTTTGTCATGATGTACCCATTGATCTGAGCGTTTACGATTGTCATAAAGGATCTGTTTCTGACCCCAAATCACGACTGGTTCAAGAAATCAATCATTGGAATTTGGCGGATGCAGCATCGAACACACTTCAACAGTTTGACTTTCACCATCTCCATGGGGAAGCCATTTATCGAATTTCTTCACCTTGCCAATTGTTCATTGATTTGTTTTTTTTTAACGGATTATCAACCCTAGACGCCAAGAAATCTTTGAATACAGTTTTTGTATCTTCTTTGTAACGGAATACTTTTTGTCTTAAAGAATTGTCAAGATACTTGTAAAAGTGGAAGTCAGTGGGTGTGAGACCAGGTGAATATGGTGGAAGTGGTAAATTCTTGAATCCCGAATCGGTGAGCTTCTGCAATATCCTCCAAGCAACATGTAGCCGAATATTGTCATGAAACAGAATTTGATCTGGTCCATTAAACATTACTGGCCGAAATTTTCTTAACTGAATATCCAAATAATCGAATATTCTTGAAATGCTGACAACGTGATATGAGACATTTCTCTGACACTTTGATGTACGTTTTATTCAACTAGTGTTTTCAGATGTTGATTGTTAAATGCAGATGGATGTCTTCTACCGCCTTGACCCTCAAGACTTGTATCCCCACTGTGGAACTTCACAAATCAGCCCTATACTTTTCAATCAGAAGTGGATTCTCCCCCCCATGAATGGTTAATGTTGGCAGCAGTTTGAGGAACATTATGACCAAGTTTGAATTCATGTAAAAAAAAAAGTAAATGTACTTCTTTTTAAATGTTCAAATGGATAAGGATATTGAGCATAAAATAGGCTGTGAGAGGGGGTTAATTTTGCCAGAGTATTGTCCTGAGAACTGGAGCCATGTTTTGAAATAGCCCCATCATATCTTAATACCGCAAACAGCTACAAAACCAAAACATTAAAGCAAAAAACTCGAGTCATGTTCTTAGTCTCGTCTGATCGAGACATTCATATATATGTCATCCAGAGAGGGATAAAATTGCCTCGTCGATGTTTTGTTGTTAGTGTCCACAGTAGAAGCTTAGATTTTGCTGATTCTAATAAAATATATTCATGTAAGCAGGAATTCTGCCAAAGCTTTTGAATTTGGAAGAGCTGTCATCCATAATGCGGGCGATGATGACTCTCCACATTTTCTGTAGATCTAGGCGACTTAGGATACCTCAGTATATGGATAAGTTATAACAAATTTAGTATAATAAATAAGGAAATTGGACGTAGGCTAGGCCTTGCTTGGTATAGTTTCCCATAATACCGCAAGCAGCTACAAAACCAAAACATTAAAGCAAAAATCTCGAGTCATGTTCTTAGTCTCGTCTGATCGAGACTTTCATATATATGTCATCCAGTGGGGTGAGGAAGCAAACCTATTCAGAAATATCTAAACCGTCCGCAGTATTCACTCGCTTTGGTCAGTGATCCTCAAACTGTTTCATATCGTCTATTTGCATTGTAGAATTGTGTCACTGCGTCAGATATCATTAGATTCACCATACTGCATCCCATTCTGGCGATAATGGCTCTCCACATTTTCTGTAGATCTATGTGACTTTGAATACATCAGTATATGGATCAGTTATAACAAATTTTGTATAAGAAATAAAGAAATTGGACGTAGACAAGGAAAGTGCTCAGACGAGCTGTATTCCTTAGCTCCACCAGATCTAAATTTCGTGGCTAAACCCACCATGTCATTGTAGCTAACCAACTTTCCTTCGTATTTCGTTGGTGAGATGTAAGTTCCACTCGAGCAGCCTCTTCCTACGAACCGCTGTTTTGTGGGACCAACTCCCAAGTGAATGCTTCCCTGATTAATACAAACCTATTCAAGTTTAGGCTTAACCGTTATCTTCCCTACATATCCACATAAATTGTGTCATTTATTCTGTAACCGTTTTGTGTCTTGTACAGGGTGAACACCATTATAAAAAAAGGAGATAAGAAAATTTGGCATAGGATAGGATTTGCTTGGTGTAGTTTCCCATAATACCACATGTTGCTACAAAACCAAAACAATAACCTGAGAACTCGAGTCATGATCGAAAATGGCTCAGTCAGATCAAAACTCTGCTCTAGGGGGTTTTCTTTCTGAGTCGTGATATAGTTTTTGTTTCTTCGTATAGGCGACGAGGGAATTGAGCATAAAATAGGCTATGAGAGGGGGTAATTTTGTCAACAACATACTAAAATACCAGAGTATTGTCCTGAGAACTGGAGCCATGTTTTGAAATAGCCCCATCATATCTAGATTCTCATGTGGCTGTCACACATGACATCCGACTCCTTCATATATGTCTAAGCTGTCATCTGTCTACGACTGTTTACTCAGATCACTGATTAAAAATGACTGCGGTTTGCTTTGGTGTGGTTTGGTTTGTTTTATGGTATATCAACCTTATTTAATGCCGACAAAATTTGTATTGCTGGAGATTTTTTTTTCAAAAATTTATTGCTGGTATAATTTTTTTCCTTCAAAAATCTATTTCTGGCAATATTTTTCCTTCAAAAATCTATTTCTGGCAATATTTTTTCCTTCAAAGATCTATTTCTGGCAATATTTTTTCCTTCAAAAATCTATTTCTGGCAATATTTTTCCTTCAAAATTTTATTTCTGGTAATATTTTTTCCTTCAGAAATCTATTTCTGGCAATATTTTTTCCTTCAAAAATCTATTTCTGGCAATATTTTTTCCTTCAAAGATCTATTTCTGGCAATATTTTTTCCTTCAAAAATCTATTTCTGGCAATATTTTTCCTTCAAAAATCTATTTCTGGCAATATTTTTTCCTTCAAAGATCTATTTCTGGCAATATTTTTTCCTTCAAAAATCTATTTCTGGCAAATATTTTTCCTTCAAAATTTTATTTCTGGTAATATTTTTTCCTTCAGAAATCTATTTCTGGCAATATTTTTTCCTTCAAAAATCTGTTTCTCTTAATATTTTTTCCTTCAAAAATTCTATTTCTGGCAATATTTTTTCCTTCAAAAATCTATTTCTGGCAATATTTTTTCCTTCAAAGATCTATTTCTGGCAATATTTTTTCCTTCAAAAATCTATTTCTGGCAATATTTTTTCCTTCAAAAATCTATTTCTGGCAATATTTTTTTCTTCAAAAATCTATTTCTGACAATATTTTTTCCTTCAAAGATCTATTTCTGGCAATATTTTTTCCTTCAAAAATCTATTTCTGGCAATATTTTTTCCTTCAAAAATCTATTTCTGGCAATATTTTTTCCTTCAAAAATATATTTCTGGCAATATTTTTTCTTTCAAAAATATATTTCTGGCAATATTCTTTCCTTCAAAAAATCTATTTCTGTAATATTTTTTCTTCAAAATGTATCGTTGGTAATATATTTTTTCAAAAAATGTATAGCTGGTAATATTTTTCTTTTAAAAAATATATAGCTGGTAATATTTTTTTTCAAAATGTATTGCTGGCAATATTTTTCTTTCCAAAAATATATTGCTGATAATATTTTTTCCTTCAAAAATCTATTTCTCTTAGTATTTTTTCTTCAAAATGTATTGCTGGTAAATTTTTTTTTGTTTTAAAAAATGTATAGCTCGTAATATTGTTTACTTTACAAAAATGTATTGCTGGTAATATTTTATAAATGTATAGGTGGTAATATTTTTTTAAATGTATAGGTGGTAATATTTTTTTAAATGTATAGGTGGTAATATTTTTTTAAATGTATAGGTGGTAATATTTTTTTCCCCAAAAATATATTGCTGGTAATATTTACCTTCAAAAATGTATTGCTGGTAATAATTTTTTACAAAATATTTCTGGTATGAAAATCTATTTTTAAACTTTCATAGTGTTTTGACCTCAGTTTGGGGGTTAACTATTTGCCCATAGCTGGGACCCTAACAGGTGCTACCACTCCGGGTCAGAGTGGACCTGAGAACAGCAGCAATTAAGACATAGTTCCACGCTCCTCAAAGCCTCCTGATCAGAAGCCTTGCTGTTGGATGTAGTTCATCGTCTTACCCAGGACGTAAATGCCATCAAGTGGATGAATCCCCTATGTTTTAAAGAAGACAAAGCTTCATCAATTCTTATACACTGACGCTATGTAATCACTAAGAACTTTACCAAATAAACCTATATTATTTGACGACATCCAACGACAGCAGCGAATAAAGTTCCACACTATATGAAACAAAAGGTTAGGAAGGAAACTGCTATCAATACTAGAAAGTATTGAGCGGTCTCCCCCTTTTACACAAATGGACTCACCCAATGTATACATATACTAGTGAATACCCGGAAATCAGTACGTCAAGTGCTAGACAGTCGAACTCTCTGCCTCTGATCAGAGAGGAACTCGGACGAAGACGGTGACCAACCCGATCTCGTTTATACGGGTTCAACGGACATTTTTTGGCCGAGCTTACGGGCTCGGAAAAACCACGTTAAACCCGGCCTTGTGCCGCATGCATAGGGGTAGCTAAATATCGTCAGTACGTCAAGTGCTAGACGGTCGAACTCTCTGCCTCTGAGCAGAGAGGAACCCGGATGAGGCTCAGCCAAAGGGCAGAGTCTCATTCGGGGAGGTTGACCAACCTGATCCCGTTATGCGGGTTCTACGGGCATTTTTGGCCGAGCTTTCTGTCTCGGAAAACCCACGTTAAACCCGGCCTTGTGCCACATGCAAGCCTCGTGGTGGGTGGCTAAATATCGTCAGTACGTTAAGTTGCACAGACTGTTCATTGCTGTCAAACTCTCCGCCTCGGCGGAGAGGAACTCGGACGAGGCTTTGAAGACAACAGTCCGAGCAATGTAAATAGTGTAAATAATATTTACTACTGCGTATAATACTTCTTGCAAAATAAAATCCTTATATTTGCCTTGCTAAAGTCTATGACAGGACGAAACGCGTCCGCCAAGATAAGTGTTTCTTTTGATTTTATTCATAACGTCTTTTTACAGATATATATATTTTAATTACATTTACACTACCCCCCATATATATATATATATATATATATATATATATATATATATATATATATTGTGTGTATTTAGGCAGCATTTTTTCATTAATGCATGTTTCATTAAATAATATGGACAAGTTTTGTCTATTTATGTTAAGCAGATTCCTTTCATATCGTCTGATAAGCTTAATCACATTATCTTTGAAAGACGAAAGAAAATCATTATATTGATATATGATTTTTAATCCTATCTAAGCTATATATATATATATATATATATATATATATATATATATATATATATATATATATATATATATATATCATAAAGAAACAATTTATGCAAAGAATTAAATAGCAATGTTGATGTGTTTAATGGGGAAATCACTTCACTAACGGGACTTAATGAGACATTAACTTACTATCAATTCCTTGAATAATAAGATCCTTATATTCCAGTTGTCACGTGGAAGACACATGGTATCGAGAATTTCAAATTGTCATCTTTATAAGTTTTCAAAATTCAATCAAAATTCCCACTTGATCGATTTGAACAAGAACTCAACCGTCACGACATCGCACGCACCAAAACATATTCAACTGTCAATAAATAGCATAATTTAAAAAAAAACATCTTTCGGTCTACACATATTTTATCTTAGTGTTTTTCTCTGTATGTGAAAATTGCGAAGATAACAATTTTTAGGTCCTTTAAGTTATGAAGATTTCGAGATGGCGGTTATGTGGAGTGAAGTTGTTTGGTAAAACACATCCCATAGGTGCAGAATGGAATTTAGGCCTGGTGGAATTGGTGGCCTATGGAATGACAGAATCGGCTTCATCAGATTTCTGAAACAATTCTCTTACAGCACATGCAGAGTGCGCCCCCCCACAGAAAAATGCCCCTATCATTGGAGAAAACTGTTGCCATGAAAGTATGTATCTGGTATTTATCGATTAGATCGTAGGTGGTAAACAAAAAAGCTTTTTCTCCATTAATAATAGGGCCCAGTGATTCCAATCAAAAGAATAGGTTGTTGGTTGGCTGTTTTTAGAGGCATATCAAAACCTCTATGGGTTATTTAATGCCAAAATCTAAATATTATGTCTTCAACTAGGGTTGTAGTGATAGTAGAATCATCCACTTGGGAGTTCCACACGGGAAGAAGCTGTTTGAGTGGAACTTCTCACCAATGGAATACGGAAGTAAAGTGGGTGGTTCGCTAAAATGGGCGTGGCATGGCGGCTCCTAGCCGTGATGGGTAGAACTGGTGGAACCAAGGAATGTAGTTCGTCTGTGCATTTTTCATGGAAGTAGCAATAAAGTCTGTTCATTATCTATCTCGCTCTTTTTCTATCTATCTATCTATCTATCTATCTATCTATCTATCTATCTATCTATCTATCTATCTATCTATCTCGCTCTTTATCTATCTCGCTCTTTATCTATCTATCTATCTATCTATCTATCTATCTATCTATCTATCTATCTATCTATCTATCTATCTATCTCAGTCTGTTCATTATCCATCTCGCTCTTTTTCTATCTATCTATCTATCTATCTATCTATCTATCTATCTATCTATCTATCTATCTATCTATCTATCTATCTCAGTCTGTTCATTATCTATCTCGTTCTCTATCTATCTATCTATCTATCTATCTATCTATCTATCTATCTATCTATCTATCTATCTCAGTCTGTTCATCATCTATCTCGCTCTTTATCTATCTATCTATCTATCTATCTATCTATCTATCTATCTATCTATCTCAGTTTGTTCATTATCTATCTCGCTCTTTTTCTATCTATCTATCTATCTATCTATCTATCTATCTATCTATCTATCTATCTATCTATCTATCTATCTAAGTCTGTTCATTATCCATCTCGCGCTTTTTCTATCTATCTATCTATCTATCTATCTATCTATCTATCTATCTATCTATCTATCTATCTCAGTCTGTTCAGTATCTATCTATCTATCTATCTATCTATCTATCTATCTATCTATCTATCTATCTCAGTTTGTTCATTATCTATCTCGCTCTTTTTCTATCTATCTATCTATCTATCTATCTATCTATCTATCTATCTATCTATCTCAGTCTGTTCAGTATCTATCTATCTATCTATCTATCTATCTATCTATCTATCTATCTATCTCAGTCAGTTCATTATCTGTCTATCTCACTCTTTTTCTATCTATCTATCTATCTATCTATCTATCTATCTATCTATCTATCTATCTATCTATCTATCTATCTATCTAAAGAGAGAGTGATTATGAGGTATAGTGGCAGAGGAAATATTGTAGATGTCAATCCTGAAAAAGTCAGACAAGAATCTAAAAAAAATAAATGGAGTGATTTTTTTAAAAAATGTCGTATGTATGCTAATGTTTTTCGTTTATTTTAAGTTTAATAAAGTCGTGAAACCGGAAGACATAAAAACATTTTGAAAATTTTCAAAATCTAAAAGGAAATCAAATCGAAGAATACTAAAAACGAGAAGAAAATAAATCCAAACTTTGCCACGCTTTTAAAAGGACATCTTTTATTTCCTTGTGTTTCTATCGTCTTTTTCACTTCCCATATCTCCGACTTTCTCCTTCCCTCCTCTCCTCAAATCACCCGCCACTAGGATCTTATCCCTACCCCAACACACATGCTTTTGTTCTTTCTAGTTTTCTGTTAAAAATAATAAATAAATTAAATTAAGTTAAATAAATAAAAAAAGGAAACTTTGAAATTTCTCCGCCTCTTTTTTTTTGTTTCGAAAATCGAAAAGAAAATTTTAAGTTCTATCATCCCCTCAATTCCATAAAAAGACTTTTTTTTTCCGTTCAGGTCTCCTACGACTAAATGTATTTAAGCACATCAGAATTCGTGATAAAAATTTAAGTCATGAGTATTCCTGTTTTCGGCAGGAGGTCATCTTGTTGTCATTAATAGTGACAAATTCAGCACATTTTAAAGAGTTTCGATTCTAAATATAATTCTCTGGTAAAACTTTCTTAAAATGCAAAGTGCCAATTATTAGAACGTGAAATCGGCAGAATTTATCTAACGACTGATTAGTTTTATTAAAAACCAGCCTTTCAGGTTCGGTTTCAAATGGTAATTTTCTAGATACAGATTACGAAAGAATCTCTAGTCCTTATAGTAACTTTCTAGGCGCAGTTAAGTCGTGGCACAAGTCCATCAGTTCGGGTCACCCAGTGAGGATCGAACTCAATATTCAATCGCAAATGATCTAGTGTGAGAAGCTTGTTAACTATTACACCATGTCGAAGAGCTGCAATCGTTAGACGTTAAAATGGTTCATCGTCTATATGCCTTGTCCTTTCTGGATATTTGCGATCATGGCTCTCCACGTGTCCTTTGTAGATCTTAATAACGTTTGGCTTTTTGCCATCTCTCCAAGAGAGAGTAACTCATTGCGCTTTTCTCGGACTAACGTTTTCCGATGACATGAAGTGGAAAGATAGATAGATAGATAGATAGATAGAAAAAGAGCGAGATGGATAATGAACAGACTGAGATAGATAGATAGATAGATAGATAGATAGATAGAAAAAGCGAGAGATAGATAATGACAGACTGAGATAGATAGATAGATAGATAGATAGATAGATAGAAAAAGAGCCAGATAGATAATGAACAGACTGAGATAGATAGATAGATAGATAGATAGATAAGGTCTGCAGCTTAGAAAGTCACTGTATCATAGACAATCTTTAGAAAGTCACTGTATCATAAACTTTCTCTCGTCGGAATCTATGATTTTTTTTTTTTTTACTAATGTTTACCTAAAACAAGGCCCGAGAGCCACTCAAGGTAGAGGGTCTCTGTGTGGAGTTGTATTAGCGTAAGAGGGGGAAAGACGTGAAGTTCTTAGGAGTTATGCAACAAAAGATAAAGCTAATTGACTTGGAGAGGTCAAGATTTGATTACTGAATAACAGTCGGAGAAGTTGGAAGTATAGCATGGAAGTAGAATTTAGAAGGAACCGGAACCCCGACCATAACCAGGAAACAAGGGTAAACCTCTACTCTTGTTAAAAAATATAAGTGGGGAGGAGCGTGAACCGGACGATAGGCGAACATATCTCCTAAAAATTTCTTTTTTTTTCTTTTTCCAATCGTCCTGGCTGTGAATATTGTTGTCACATCTGGGCTACTGCACCATATTTAGAGATTCTTTGATAAAATCAGTATCTGTCTATATTTCTGAGATGAGGTATAATGTACACTATTTACATTATTCGGACTATTGTCCTCATCATTGTCACCATATTTATCACAACGTTACGGCCCTTCAGTTTCTGTCTATATTTCTGAGATGAGGTATTATGTACACTATTTGCATTATTCGGACTATTGTCCTCATCTTTGTCACCATATTAATCACAACGTTACGGCCCTTCAGTTTTTGTGTATATTTCTGAGATGATGTATTATGTACACTATTTACATTATTCGGACTATTGTCCTCATCTTTGTCGCCATATTTATTACAATTTTTCGGCCTTTCAGTATCTGTCTATATTTCTGAGATGAGATATTATGTACACTATTTACATTATTCGGACTATTGTCCTCATCTTTGTTGCCATATTTATCACAGCGTATCGGTCGTTGTACGCTCCGGCCTTTTTCAGGTTGTTGGAATGTCGAACTGAACCCTTTATTTCGCTCTCTCGGGTAGACTAGTTCTACGTGCCATGTTTAATGGATGTCAGTTATGAGTTATCTCCTGTTAATTCCCCTCTACAAGTTCTCCACTGCCTTAACCGGGTATTGAACTCACACTCTTTGGGTCCTGTCACTGGATCTAACCAACGCCTTTATCCACTGTACCATGTGTCCAAAGAAGAACTATATTATTATTGATCGTGACCTGGCATCTCGGCTTCAGTCACTTTCCCACCACCGTAACGTAGTTTCCCTGTGCCTTTTCTACCAATACTTTCATGGTAATTTGATGAGATTGGCTCGTTGCTATCTAGATCTTTGGCTGTTTCTCAATTCCAAGCGAGCAACCCTGTAGGCCATCTTGGCCTCACGTGGAGCGACTATATCGAATCAATTGCTGCATCTACTGCAAGGAAAGTTGGTTCACTTTGTTGTAACAGAATTTTTTTTCTCATCAGGATTCATATTTCACATATTTTATAAATCTACCATTCGTCCGTGCATTGAATACTGTTGCCATATCAAGTCTGATTATCCTGCCATACATCTCGCGTTTCCAGACAAAGTCCAAAGGGTATGAAATGTAATCGATCCTGGCATCTCGATTTCAGTCCCTTTCTTACCGACGTGACATGGCTGCTCTCGGTCTTTTCTACAAATATTTTCATGGCTGCTGCTCTCACGAGCTTTTTTCCCCTGGTGCCCCGACAATATGAATATAATCGTTTTAACAGATGGGCAACTAGGTACTTTTACTGTTGAACTACTTAGAGGCAACCGCCACTTCTGCTCCAACAGCTTCTTTTCTTCCAGACTGTGAAACTCCCTTCCGATTTCTTGCTTCCCTGATAACTACAATCTTCAAAAATGCAAGTTCAATGTCAATCACCATCTGTTTTCTTGAACCCCGTTCCTTTTTTGTCCATTCCTCAATCCTCCCTATTCTCAATCTTCTCATTCTTATTCACTTTCCCTCCCAGTAACCTAGCGGCATTATCACCTTGCTTGGGGTGAAACGGTTAAAAAATCTCCTGATATTAGTCTTATTGTCATATTTTGGTTGTTTCTGACGTGATTGTCGATATGTGTACGAATTACAATAAGTTTTCAGATGATAAATGTTAACCTACGGGAGAGTGTGGTGGTTGTTTCACCAATGTAAGAATTCATTATTGTTTAGATAATGATATTTGGCACAGAACAATCCATCAGTTCCCTCCCATGACTGGATTTTTTTTTATTAAATATCCCTCAGACTAAATATATTTAATTACATCAAACATCTGGTACAATGTCTCTAGTTTGATGAATGAACTCGCCAGAGTTTTAGCCACTATCTCATATTTGCTAAACTTGCCGCGTATAACATGCAATATTTTGTTGTTGCTTCAACCCTCTGTGTCATACACGTTGAGAACCAGGCTAGCAAGACATATTGGCGTTGAAGTTTTTGTGTACCTTGGTGTACTAGTGAGCCAGCCAAAATGAGCTGACTCATTTTATAGTTCACCAATAGAAGTATTAACCAATCAGAAGGCTCAAAATATTCAATAGAACGTGTATAAAGGCGGCCATGTTTTTTCCAGAATATTCACTGCGAGCCTTTGATATCGAAGACTGAAGAATTACGGAACAGCTGCTGGTGGTATTGGCGATATAGTCAGATTCAGTAGAGTGTCTGACTCGTGAGTGCTAATCTTTAACGTTGTTTCATTGAACAGATTACGTACTGCGCTGGATTCTATATTCATAGACTATGGTGAACATTGTCAACAGTTGAAAGCTGTCAAAACCAGATCGATTGGGACGTAGGAATCAGTCTTCGAAGCTTCAAAAATTACTAGCGTTCTTTAACAAGAGACAAGAGAAAGTTGCAAATTATTATTTTTTTTTTGTTAGTAAATACCACATCTTCACTCTCCCGAGATCACAAATATTTACTAATACGCTAAGCTGTTCGTTCAGATCCGGGAGTGAAAATTAATATCATGAGGTCCTCTCCAGGCAATATTTCCCCTACGGGAAAGACTATTTTATTATTTGGCACTTGATGCGACCCTAAAAGGGGAGGTGTCGAGGGCGATTGAGTAATTTTTTCCCCGAGTCTACGTATGCGTGACTTACAAACCATTTTAATACTATTGTTCACTCAATAAAAGGCCCAAGAGTAACTCAATATAGAGACTCACTAGATTATGAGAATAGATAACAGTTAACCATTTACATGAAGACGTTAAGATCGTAGTGTTGAGGAAGCACAACTACGGGAGTCTGTTTCTTAAATTAACATCTCTGGGGTAGGGCTTCCTCCTTACTAACGGAATACGAACGGAATGTCTACGTGTCATGGTGGGTCCTAGTTGCAAAGGTCTGAACTGATGCAACTAAGAATTGTAGCTCGTCTGAACATCAGCTATGAAAATAGCTATATAGTAACTCCGGCCCAGTTATAACAGCAATATTTCATTTTTTGGTTTGATATGCTTCTTGTGGAAGCAAGAGTCAATCCCTTTCTAAAGCAGTTTAAGGATTTTCGCAGCATCTTTAGCGATGGATAGACAAGTCGCACTTGTGGTCTGGACCGATCCTGTGTCCGAATAGCCGCTTAAGTCAAATTTGGTTTTGGAGGTATTGAGTGTTTCCAAAATATAAACCTGCGTTTCGGAATTTTCAAATATCTCCTTTCCTAAAAGAAATACTCTTTCCCCAAGCCAACATACTATAAAAACAATTAAGTTGGCGAGTGTTAAAATCTGCATTACATGGAAATTTAATAGGGCAGGAATATAAAGTTGCTGACAGGGATGGAATTCGTTTCAAATTTAATGCACGGAATCAACTTGCTAATCCTGCGCAAAGATATTTGAATCTTGTCAAGGTTATGTATGAGAGTAACAGCTTGACATTAACTCATCTGTCAAATATCGTTGCATTTGCAATGACAAAAAGACGTGTTTTTAAAACTGCCCAGTCTACACATCTCAGGATCGGTAAGGTTCAAAAACTTTTTTCGCGGGTGATGAATTGTTTCCCATTCTACAACCGCTTTCCCCAAAGACCCTCCTAACCTTTTGCTACTGTATTCATATTTTCATAGCATGTGTTCAGTGAACTACATTTTTTGTTTCACCAGTTCAGACCTTCACAGTTAGAAGCCTAACCATAACACTGTCCTATACACTGAGGGGGGCGATTCATTTTAAATTCCTTTCTATTTGATGCAATGTAGAACGGAACAAGTAGATGAAGAAGTGCAAGTAAACCACAATTCACCTACTGCAGCGGCAAAGAACCTAAAACAAAGCAAAAGTATATGCAATGTACCAAATGCAGAAACGATGGCAAGATAAAACCTTTTCATGGTCAATAGTCTGATTGTACCAAACAAGCTGATGTAGACAAACCCTGTACCAATCAGTGGTTACGAAGTGCTGGGTTAAAAGCTGAAACCGAGGTTTTATTCTTGACCAATGCATGCGAACTAGAAATTACCGAGCATACATATATTAGGTCATCCCATAAGTTCTGTCCGAATTTTAACTTTTTGTTAAAATGAACGAAATTTAAAGAGTATTTTATAATGTCTAATGGGGCTGAACATTATTTTTGTTTAGATACATTTAAACTGACCAAATTTTATTTCAGAGAACAATAAAATTAAATTTTGTTTGATTAAAACCCTGCTAACATGGAAGTACCCAAGAATCATTTGAGGCACATAATGCTTTATGAGTTCAAGAAAGGAAACTCAGCAGCCGAAGCGGCTAGAAACATTCACTCAGTTTATGGAGAGGAATGGTTTGCAAAATTCAGAGGTGGAGATTTCACCCTTGAAGATGAAGATCGAACCGGACGTCCAGTTGAGTTTGATGAAAAGATTCTTGAAGCAGCCCTTGAAGAAAATCCTGCTTTATCAGTTGAGGAATTAGCAGTGGTTCTCAGTTCAAACCATACAACTGTTCTTCGTCATCTTCAACAACTTGGAAAAGTTCCTAAACTTGGAAAATGGGTGCTTCATGAATTGTCTGAAAACAACCTCAAATCCCCAGTTGACATCTGCTCTTCTCTCCATTCTCGACAACTTGTTTCACCTTTTTTGGATAGACTTGTGACTGGCGGCGAAAAATGGATCTTTTATCGAAATGTTAAGCGTCGTAGACAGTGGCTTGGTAAAGGGGAAGGACCCCAGCCACAGCTGAGAAGGGAACTTCATGGGCAAAAGGTTCTTCTTTCAATCTGGTGGGATTGCCAAGGAATAATCCACTTTGAATTCTTACCACCTAATTCAACAATTAATGCTCAAATATACTGTCAGCAATTAGAGCGTTTGAACCAAGCTTTGAGGAAAAAAAGACCTGCTCTAGTGAATCGAAAACGGGTGATGTTTCATCAGGACAATGCGCGACCACACACAGCAAGAATCACGTCACAAAAGATTGGTTGGGAGAAAATTCCTCATCCACCTTATTCTCCCGTCCTTGCTCCTTCAGACTACCATTTGTTTCGTAGATTACAGAATAATTTGGAAGAAACAGCTTTTGTAACACAGGAAGAGGTTAAAACTGACATTTGTGAGTTCTTCAAATCAAAGCCAAAAGAATTTTACAGTAATGGAATTAGTAAGCTTGTTAATAGATGGAAGGAAGTCATAGATAATCAGGGAAAATACATTGTTGATTGAATCTGTAATTAAATGTAACATTTGGTCACTTGTTTTCTTTATTCAAAATTCGGACAGAACTTATGGGATGACCTGATACTTAAACATTGTGTTATCCCGAAATGAAAATTCTGTGATAAAAATACAGGAACAAGTGACCATCTTGTATCAGTTTGCACGGTTTTAGCACCAAGTGAATATAAAACTCGGCATGGTAGAGTGGGCCATTATATGGACTGGTAAGTATGCAAATTTTACGGGAAGGGAACTGCAAGAAACTGGTATAAACATAATTCAGACCAAGACGTGTAAAAATTTGATGGCACTTAACAATAGACACAGACAGAAAAACAAATCTTATGGCCCAGATATAATGATCAAAGACGACAAAAAAGAGAACGTGCTTCCTTATTGACATGGCAGGACCTGCAGAGTGTAATGTATCTTTGAAGATCTTCAAAAAACTATCAAAATACAAGGATCTTGATGTAGAAATCTAAAAGAAAAGTGGCACAGAAGGTCATCCATAATCCCAGCTGCAGTTGGATCCCTTGGATTGATTGGAGAAGATTCCGATAGACCCAATGAATGGATTGCAAATACAGCTCACACATTACGAAGAGCATTATCTTATGTATTATGCGAATTATATTAGTTTTTGTTTTATTTACAAAAATGATCAGCGGAAAATGTCATGAAGCTATTATGGATCTTTAGTCTTTGGTTGGGACTCGGAAGAAAATGTGTATACAACAGAGAATCAAAGGAAATAATAATAATAATAATAATAATAATAATAATAATAATAATAATAATAATAATAAATAATAATAATAATAATAAAAATATAAAAATAATAATAATAATAAAAAATAATAATAATAAAATAACAATAATAATAACAATAAAAATAATAATAATAATAAATAATAAAAATTAAAAAATAATAATAAAAATAACAATAGTAATAATAATAATAATAATAATAATAATAATAATAAAAATAATGATAAACATAATAATAATAAAAATGATAAAGTAATAATAATAAAAATAATAATAAAATAATAATAATAATAAAAATAATAATAATACCAAAATAATAAAAATAATAATAATAAAATAATAATAATGATAATAATAATAAAAATAATAATAATAATAATATTAATAGTTATAATAAAAATAATAATAATAAAAATAATAATAAAAATAACAATAATAATAATAAACATAATAATAATAATAAAATAATAATAATAATAATAATAAAATAATAATAATAAAAATAATAATAAAAATAATAATAATAATACTAAAATAATAACAATAATAATAATAATAATAATAATAATAATAAAATAATAATAATAATAAATAATAATAATAAAAATAATAATAATAATAATAAAATAATAATAATAATAATAATAATTTACGTGAGGTACACACTTTTATTATAGCTAAAACACGTACATTTTTAAAATATCAATTAAATTGTATATATAATTAATTATGAATAGTTCAAATGATTTAACTGGTTACCCGAGTCAAGGTTTTCGCATCGAAATGCTCATCAGGATCACATGTTTTATAAAATCTATTGCGCGCTAATTAATGCATCTAATATTTGTAGACTTTTGTAACGAACGGACGCTAATTCTAATTCAGCGTTTGTTACGAAAGGTAATATATGAAATTTGTTAATAATCCAATATCTTTATAAAACATGTCGTCCTAAAGAGCGTTTCAACGCGAAGGACTTGATTCGGCTAACCACATAATTCACTTGAGGTCTTCTTAAAAACACTTCAGTGGTCTGATCAGATAATACATTTGAGCTTTTCTTAGAAACTCTTGAGTCGGTTAACCAGATAATTCACTTGAGCGTTTCTTAGACATTATTGAGTGGTCTGACAAGATAATTCACTTGTACTTTCCTTAGAAATTATTGAGCAGTCTGATCAGATAATTCACTTGTGATTTTGTTAGAAACTCTTGAGTTGGTTAACCAGATAATTCACTTGGGCGTTTCTTAGACATTCTTGAGTGGTCTGACAAGATAATTCAGTTGATTTTTTCTTAGAAACTGAAATAATGAAAAATTGCGTGTTAAATTCTCGTAATTTTCACGTATTTTTTAAAGTTCTAAGTTTATTATTTTTATTAATTATTAATTAGCATATAGAAATATATAAAAAACAGGAGAGAATAGGGTAAAATTACTTACCGTAAGGTGGTAAAAAATGCTAACAGTTTATCGTTTGTCGTTCTTCAAAGCTTAATTCAGGACAAAACATTTACTTGTGTAAAACGATTAAAATTAGTGGAGACGAAAACCAAAATTAACAAAAGTGAATCAGCTCTATGAATCAGTGTTAGGTTTAGGACTATGGTCACAAGAAAATATTCTCTTAAAACCCAGAAAATATTCCTTATGTTTACAGTACAGGGAGAAGGTCGCTTAGATTTAATATACAGTCTTGAGTACTTTCAAATTGTAATTGAAATAGCAAAGGATGACACTCAAAATCAAAACATGAAAATGTCATTAGAGAAAAAGAAAAAAGAGCTGAACTGTAATATCCATCCTCGTATATAGCAGTAAATATTGAACAATTTCCTGACAGATGAAGAGGAGGATTGATGCAACAGAGACGTGGTCCCATAGATGGATGCTGACAGTTTCATGGACTGAACATTTGAGCAAGGAGGAAGTTGTAAGAAAAATGCAAAACAAAAAGGACATTTGTATTTAAAATCAGAATGAGGTAATTGAAATTTCTTGGGCACATACTGAGGAAAGAAGGCTTGGCTAATTTGACACTCGCAGGACATATTGAAGACAAGAGGGGTAGAGCAAAACTGCGTAACCCAACTTGATAAGCCCAAGCCCTCTTTTCTCATGATCCCCAGAAATTTCACGTGTCGCATACCGATGTTCAAATTTCTTTTGAATGAGGCGGGTTGTTAGCAACGCTGTAGGATAAAAAATAGGACATATCAAAAGGCAGAAGAACTATTGACGAATCAACGGTCAACTAACTAGAGGTGGTGTCTCAATAAATCACCGTGGAGAAGGCAACAGGAAACCATTCCACTATCAATTCCAAGAAATATTATAGCATTTATCGAACAAAATAGGAAAGCTAATGGTGTGTAGTGGATAAAGTCCATTGTATAGGGTTAACCTTCTTAATAATAATAATAATAATAATAATAATAATAATGTGCATTATTATTATTATTATTTTTATTTCCTTTGATATCTGGCGTTTACACATTTCTTTCCAGGTCCTGCCCAGGGACCTAAGGTTAGAAATGGCATCATGACACTTTCCACTGAAAAAAAAAAATAAAATAATAATTACATCGATAAAGCCCTTCGTAAAGTGTGGGCTATACTTGTCAGAACAATTTTTTGTATCTCTTTGAGGCATGGACTCCCAGGGATCCCTTCAATCAGCCTACTGGAATTTTTTTATTATTATTATTCATCTGTAAGAATGCTGGGAATACCATGGACTGAATTTTTCAGCAAGGAAGAAGTTTTAAGGAAAATGAAAACAAATAGGACATTTGTATCTAAAATCAGAATAAAGTTGAAATTTCTAGGACAAATACTGAGGAAAGAAGGTTTGGCTAATTTGAAACTCACACAACATATTGAAAGCAAGAGGGGCAGAGCAAAACAGCGTAACATAACTTGATGGGAAACAGAGTCTGGAAGAGATAGACAAGAGACAGATGTTACAAAAGATGCAAAGAGCTCTGATCGCCCATATCCTTTGGGAGACTGCAGATGGAAGATAATGTGGCAAAATAGTAGTAATAATAAGAATTTATTTGCTCCCTGTAATCATTTGTTCTGACTAATTTTCTTTTGTGTTAGCAATATTGGTAATGGTAGTTGTTTTCTTATAATGAAACATTCGGCATTCATTGACCGAACAGCCAGTGCCATTGTGGGTTGAAATTTATAAAAGCTTGCCTTTCAATCTTCCAAGAAAATATGCTTCTCAGATCCAGTAGCTGTTATCGCTCTTTCCAGTAATGATAGAGGTTTCCTTCCTAACCTTTTGTTTGAAGTAGTGCGGAAAGTCAACATCTTGATATCAACAATTCATGGCGAATTTATCGATTCGTTCGATTTATATGGTTTATCAACCCTTTGCAGGTTATTTAAAGCCAGAAAATTAAAGCCAGATTGTAACAATATATTTTTTAGGCACGGTGGAGTAATCGATAGTAGTTTGAATTGAGGAATATGAAAGCCGAGTTCGAATTCCAGTCAAATCCGTTACATTGACTTATGTGCTAATACTCTTTGGAAAGGTATGAATCTTCTTCTTCTCCCCTCAGCTATGGGTAAATAGCAGGACAGACTGTGTTCTATAGCCTTGGATGGCATCTGGTCTACCGCAAAGAAATGAGAACATAATGCGGGAAAAAATCTGCCTCGTTAGTCACGTATCGAAAGATACATGATCGCCTAAGCGTGTATCACGCATGGCACATAACTGACTGAAATTCACTTATGTGCTAACACCCTTGGGAAAGGCATGAATCCTCTTCTCCCTTCCCAACTATGGGCAAATGGCAGGACAGACCGGGTTCTGTAGCCTTGAATAGCAACTGGTCTATTGCAGAAGGAAATGGCAACCTACTTCGAGGAAAAAATCTGCCTCGTTAGTCACGTATCGAAAGATACATGATCGCCTAAGCGTGTATCACGCATGGCACATAACTGACTGAATACAAGTCTTACTAATTAACAAATAGCAGGGAGGAGTGGATTCATGACTCTTCCAGGGATATTGGCGCAAAAGTGTTGGAAATCGGCTTTTCGATTAACAATTCCGAGCCATTATCTATTGATATTATTCGTACATCTAAGCTTACAGCACTTGATATTCCCAAGCGGTTACCCATCTAGGTATATGACTAGCCTCGACGTTGCTTAACTTCGGTGATCGTACGGAAATTGGTGTTTTAACGTGATATGACCCTAAGTCGATTTCAAAGTGAAAATGACTGGCGTTGCGACTGATCGTGGTTAGAACATACATATTGTAAAATTTGCTATGCTACAATTTTTAAAATACTGTACTTAAATGTTTCCCGCTTTAAGAAGAAGAAAAAAAAAACGTTAAATTTCAGTTAGCTTTTATTTTTTTCCCTAAAATGTAAAAAATAAAATATAAAAAAGAAATAACTGGAGTCTGTTTTTCCTCTCTTAATAAATTTCTTTTGTAATTAGTTATTCTTAAAATTGAACGGTAATTTTTTTTTGATTGCCTTTTACAATCATTAAATTTTTGAAACAACTTTTATCCTTACAGTCTCTTCTTTAAGAAAAAAAAAAAAACAACAACAAAAAACACTATATTCTACACAAATGCAAGTGTCTTTTTTTTACGCCTTTTGCTCTCTTTCTCGCTCTGGTCTTTTATCTTGTGTCACAGGAGAAACTTACAAATAAAGCACATCGTGATATGGGAATGAAAAGAAAACGAGACGGCGTTTTATTTTTAACAATACGAAGCGAAATATGGGATAGTTTTTTGCTTTATTCTTCTTGTGTCGAAGATAACAATTATCACCATGGATGTCTTTGGCTCTGAAGTCACGCGAGAGTCACGCCCAAATCTCGAACCATTCTCAACAGGCTGGCTCCTCCCTTTTACTTCCGCATTCTTCTTCGTCTTCTTCTTTGTTTAATTGCACTTTTCTTTCTCTCTCACTTTCTGGCACCTTTTCTAACGTTTCAGAATTGTTTCCATAACTCTTTCTCCTCATTAAGAGTTTTTCTTCTGTATTTTCATATAAATTCTTTCTTTTCCAGATTCTTTCTGATGTCACTCTCATCTTTACTTGCTTAAATTCCTTCTTGATATTCTTACATTACATTATTCCTTCCACCCTGCCTTCCTTCCTTCCTTCCTTCCTTCCTTCATTCCTTCCTTCCTTCCTTCCTACCTGCCTTCATTTCTTCGTTCCTTTCTTTCTTTCCTTCTTTCTTTCTTTTGCTTGTTTCTTTGTTGGCTTCTTTCTTTTTCTTTGTTTCATTTAAATTCTTTCTATCGTTTCTATTTCTCCTTTCATTCATTTATTTAAATTTCTTTCTTTTCTCTCTTCCCTTTTCGTATTTTTCACATTACCTTCCTTCCGTTTCCCCTTCCTTCCTTTCTTCCTTCCTTCCTTCCTCCCTTCCTTCTTTCCTTCCTTTCTTTCCTTCTTTCTTTCGTTTGTTTGTTTGTTTGTTGGCTTCTTTCTTTTTCTTTCTTTCATTTAAATTCTTTCTATCGTTTCTATTTCGCCTTTCATTCATTTATTTACATTTTTTCTTTTCTCTCTGCCCTTATCATATTTTTCACATTACCTTCCTTCGTTTCTTCCTCTCTTCCTTCCTCTCTTCCTTCCTTCCTTCCTTCCTTCATTCCTATCCTTCTTTCTTCCTTTTGCTTGTTTGTTTGTTGGATTTTTTATTTTTCTTTCTTTCATTTAAATTCTTTCTATCGTTCCTATTCATTTATTTAAACTTCTTTCTTTTCTCTCTGCCATTTACACATTTTTCAAATTACCTTCCTTCCTTCCTTCCTTCCTTCCTTTCTTCTTTTATTTCTTTGTTTGTTGGATTTTTCTTTTTCTTTTTTCATTTAAATTCTTTCTAACGTTTCTATATCTCCTTTCATTCATTTATTTACATTTCTTTTCTTTCTTCCCTTTTCATATTTTTCACATTACCTTCCTTCCGTTCTTCCTTCCTTCCTTCCTTCCTTCTTTCTTTTCATTGTTTGTTTGTTGGCGTCTTTATTTTTCATTATTTTTTTTAAATTCTTTCTATAGTTTCTATTTCTTCTTCCATCCATTTATTTACATTTCTTTCTTTTCTCTCTTCCCTTTTCATATTTTTCACATTACCTTCCTTCCTTCCTTCCTTCCTTCATTCCTTCGATCTTCCTTCCTTCTTTCCTTCCATCATTCCTTCCTTCCTTCCTTCATTCCTTCCTTCCTTCCTTCATTCCTTCGATGCTTCCTTCCTTCCTTCATTCCATCATTCCTTCCTTCCTTCATTCCTTCGATCCTTCCTTCCTTCCTACCTTCCTTCCTTCATTCCTTCCTTCCTTCCTTCATTCCTTCGATCCTTCCTTCCTTCCATCCATCCTTCCTTCCTTCCTTCCTTCCTTCCTTCCTTCATTCCTTCCTTCCTTCCTACATTCCTTCGATCCTTCCTTCCTTCCTTCCTTCCTTCATTCCTTACTTCATTCCTTCATTCTTTCCTTCCTTCCTTCCTTCCTTCATTCCTTCGATCCTTCCTTCCTTCCTTCCTTCATTCCTTCGATCCTTCCTTGCTTCCTTCATTCCTTCGATCCTTCCTTCCTTACTTCCTTCCTTCCTTCCTTCCTTCATTCCTTCGATCCTTCCTTCCTTCCTTCCTTCATTTCTTCCTTCCTTCATTCCTTCGATCCTTCCTTCCTTCCTTCGATCCTTCCTTCCTTCCTTCCTTCATTCCTTCGATCATTCCTTCCTTCCTTCCTTCCTTCCTTCGATCCTTCCTTCCTTCCTTCATTCATTCCTTCCTTCCTTCATTCCTTCGATCCTTCCATCATTCCTTCCTTCATTCCTTCCTTCCTTCATTCCTTCGATCCTTCCTTCCTTCCTTCCTTCATTCATTCCTTCGATCTTTCCTTCCTTCCTTCCTTCATTCCTTCCTTCCTTCCTTCATTCCTTCGATCCTTCCTTCCTTCATTCCTTCCTTCATTCCTTCGATCCTTCCTTCCTTCATTCCTTCCTTCCTTCCTTCATTCCTTCCTTCAATCCTTCATTCATTCCTTCCTTCATTCCTTCTATCCTTCCTTCCTTCATTCCTTCCTTCATTCTTTCGATCCTTCCTTCCTTCCTTTATTCCTTCTTTCCTTCATTCATTCCTTCGATCCTTCCATCCTTCCTTCCTTCCTTCATTCCTTCCTTCCTTCCTTCATCCTTTCCTTCCTTCCTTCCTTCCTTCCTTCATTCCTTCCTTCCTTCCTTCGATACTTCCTTCCTTCCTTCCTTCATTCCTTCCTTCCTTCCTTCATTCCTTCGATCCATCCTTCCTTCCTTCCTTCCTTCATTCCTTCGATCCCTCCTTCCTTCCTTCCTTCATTCCTTCCTTCCTTCATTCCTTCGATCCTTCCTTCCTTCCTTCCTTCCTTCATTCCTTCGATGCTTCCTTCCTTCCTTCCTTCATTCCTTCGATCCTTCCTTACTTCCTTCCTTCCTTCCTTTCCGTCTTTCTTTCTTTTGCTTATTTGTTTGTTGGCTTCTTTCTTTTTCTTTTTTTCAAGTAAATTCTTTCTATCGTTTATATTTCTCCTTTCATTCATTTCTTTAAATTTCTTTCATTTTTCTTCCCTTTTAATATTTTTCACATTACCTTCCTTCCTTTCTTTATTCATTCCTTCCTTCCTTTCTTTCCGTCTTTCTTTCTTTTGTTTGTTTGTTTGTTGGCTTCTTTCTTTTTCTTTCTTTTATTTAAATTCTTTCTACTGTTTCTATTTATCCTTTCATTCATTTATTTACATTTCTTTCTTTTCTCTCTTCTCTTTTTATATATTTTTCACATTGCCTTTCTTCCTTCCTTCCTTCCTTCCTTCATTCCTTCGATCCTTCCTTCCTTCCTGCCTTCCCTCATTCTTTCTTTCTTTTGCTTGTTTGTTTGTTGGCTTCTTTCTTTTTCTTTCTTTCATTTAAATTCTTTCAATAGTTTCTATTTCTCCTTTCATTCATTTATTTAAATTTCTTTCTTTTCTCTCTTCCCTTTTCATATTTTTCACATTACCTTCCTTTGTTTCATTCTTTCTTCCTACCTTCCTTCCTTCCTTTCTTTCCGTCTTTCTTTCTTTTGCTTGTTTGTTTGTTGGCTTCTTTTTTTGTCTTTCTTTCATTTAAATTCTTTCTATCGTTTCTATTTCTCC
This sequence comes from Acanthosepion esculentum, assembly GCA_964036315.1. NCBI lineage: Eukaryota > Metazoa > Mollusca > Cephalopoda > Sepiida > Sepiidae > Acanthosepion > Acanthosepion esculentum. Next base: position 75,713,443 of record OZ038506.1, read on the forward strand.
TTTCATTCATTTATTTAAATTTCTTCTCTTTCTTCCCTTTTCATATTTTTCACATTACCTTCCTTCCGTTCTTCCTTCCTTTCTTTCCGTTTTTCTTTCTTTTGCTTGTTTGTTTGTTGGCTTCTTTCTTTGTCTTTCTTTCATTTAAATTCTTTCTATCGTTTCTATTTCTCCTTTCATTCATTTATTTAAATTTCTTTCTTTTCTCTTTTCCCTTTTCATATTTTTCACATTACCTTCCTTCGTGTCTTCCTCTCTTCCTTCCTTCCTTCCTTCCTTCCTTTCTTTCAAACTTTCTTTCTTATGCTTGTTTGTTTGTTGGCTTCTTTCTTTGTCTTTCTTTCATTTAAATTCTTTCTATCGTTTCTATTTCTCCTTTCATTTATTTAAATTTCTTTCTTTTCTCTCTTCCGTTTTCATATTTTCACATTACCTTCCGTCGTTTCTTCCTCTCTTCTTTCCTTCCTTCCTTCCTTCCTTCCTTCCTTTCTTCCTTCCTTTCCGTCTTTCTTTCTTTTGCTTATTTGTTTGTTGGCTTCTTTCTTTTTCTTTCTTTCATTTAAATTCTTTCTATCGTTTCTATTTCTCCTTTCATTCATTTATTTAAATTTCTTTATTTTCTCTCTTCCCTTTTCATATTTTTCACATTACCTTCCTTCGATTCTTTCTTCCTTCCTTCCTTCCTTCCTTCCTTCCTTCCTTCCTTCCTTCCTTCCTTCCTTCCTTTCCGTCTTTCTTTTGCTTATTTATTTGTTGGCTTATTTCTTTTTCTTTCTTTCATTTAAATTCTTTCTATCGTTTCTATTTCTCCTTTCATTCATTTATTTAAATTTCTTTCTTTTCTCTCTATCTTTTTCATATTTTTCACATTAACTTCCTTCCTTCCTTCCTTCCTTTCTTTCCGTCTTTCTTTCTTTTGCTTATTTGTTTGTTGGCTTCTTTCTTTTTCTTTCTTTCATTTAAATTCTTTCTACCGTTTCTATTTCTCCTTTCATTCATTTATTTAAATTTCTTTCTTTTCTCTCTTCCCTTTTCATATTTTTCACATTACCTTCCTTCGTTTCTTCCTCTCTTCCTTCCTTCCTTCCTTCCTTTCCGTCTTTCTTTCTTTTGCTTATTTGTTTGTTGGCGACATTCTTTTTCTTTCTTTCATTTAAATTCTTTTTATGGTTTCTATTTCTCCTTTCATTCATTTATTTAAATTTCTTCTCTTTCTTCCCTTTTCATATTTTTCACATTACCTTCCTTCTTTTCTTTCTTTCTTCCTCTCTTCTTTCCTTCCTTTCTTTCTGTCTTTCTTTCTTTTGCTTGTTTGTTTGTTGGCTTCTTTCTTTGTCTTTCTTTCATTTAAATTCTTTCTATCGTTTCTAATTCTCCTTTCATTCATTTATTTAAATTTCTTTCTTTTCTCTCTTCCCTTTTCATATTTTTCACATTACCTTCCTTCGTTTCTTCCTCTCTTCGTTCCTTCGTTCCTTCCTTCCTTCCTTCCTTCCTTCCTTTCCGTCTTTCTTTCTTTTATTTATTTGTTTGTTGGCTTCTTTCTTTTTCTTTCTTTCATTTAAATTCTTTCTATCTTTTCTATTTCTTCTTTCATTCATTTATTTAAATTTCTTTCTTTTCTCTCTTCCCTTTTCATATTTTTCACATAACCTTCCTTCGTTTCTTTCTTCATTCCTTCCTTCCTTCCTTCCTTCCTTCCTTCCTTCCTTTCCGTCTTTCGTTCTTTTGCTTATTTGTTTGTTGGCTTCTTTCTTTTTCTTTCTTTCATTTAAATTCTTTCTACCGTTTCTATTTCTCCTTTCATTCATTTATTTAAATTTCTTTATTTTCACTCTTCCCTTTTCATATTTTTCACATTACTTTCCTTCGTTTTTTCCTCTCTTCCTTCCTTCTTTCCTTCCTTCCTTACTTCCTTCATTCCTTTCCGTCTTTCTTTCTTTTGCTTATTTGTTTGTTGGCTTCTTTCTTTTTCTTTCTTTCATTTAAATTCTTTCTATCGTTTCTATTTCTCCTTTCATTCATTTATTTAAATTTCTTTCTTTTCTCTCTACTTTTTCATATTTTTCAAATTACCTTCCTTCCATCCTTCCTTCCTTCCCTTCTTTACGTCTTTCTTTCTTTTGCTTGTTTGTTTGTTGGCTTCTTTCTTTGTCTTTCTTTCATTTAAATTCTTTTTATCGTTTCTATTTCTCCTTTCATTAATCTATTTAAATTTCTTTCTTTTATCTCTTCCCTTTACATATTTTTCACATAACCTTCCTTCGTTTCTTTCTTCATTCCTTCCTTCCTTCCTTCCTTCCTTCCTTCCTTTCCGTCTTTCTTTCTTTTGCTTGTTTGTTTGTTGGCTTCTTTCTTTGTCTTTCTTTCATTTAAATTCTTTCTATCGTTTCTATTTCTCATTTCATTCATTCATTTAAATTTCTTTCTTTTCTCTCTTTCCTTTTCATATTTTTCACATTACCTTCCTTCGTTTCTTCCTCTCTTCCTTCCATCCTTCCTTCCTTCCTTCCTTCCTTCCTTCCTTCCTTTTCGTCTTTCTTTCTTTTGCTTATTTGTTTGTTGGCTTCTTTCTTTTACTTTCTTTCATTTAAATTCTTTCTATCGTTTCTATTTCTCCTTTCATTCATTTATTTAAATTTCTTCTCTTTCTTCCCTTTTCATATTTTTCACATTACCTTCCTTCCGTTCTTCCTTCCTTTCTTTCCGTTTTTCTTTCGTTTCCTTGTTTGTTTGTTGGCTTCTTTCTTTGTCTTTCTTTCATTTAAATTCTTTCTATCGTTTCTATTTCTCCTTTCATTCATTTATTTAAATTTCTTTCTTTTCTCTCTTCCCTTTTCATATTTTTCACATTACCTTCCTTCGTGTCTTCCTCTCTTCCTTCCTTCCTTCCTTCCTTCCTTCCTTCCTTCCTTCCTTCCTTCCTTCCTTCCATTCCGTCTTTCTTTCTTTTGCTTATTTTTTTGTTGGCTTCTTTCTTTTTCCTTCTTTCATTTAAATTCTTTCTATCGTTTCTATTTCTCCTTTCACTCATTTATTAAAATTTCTTTCTTTTCTCTCTTCCCTTTTCATGTTTTTCACATTACCTTCCTTCGTTTCTTCTTCTCTTCCTTCCTTCCTTCCTTCCTTCCTTCCTTTCAAACTTTATTTCTTATGCTTGTTTGTTTGTTGGCTTCTTTCGTTGTCTTTCTTTCATTTAAATTCTTTCTATCGTTTCTATTTCTCCTTTCATTTATTTAAATTTCTTTCTTTTCTCTCTTCCGTTTTCATATTTTTCACATTACTTTCCGTCGTTTCTTCCTCTCTTCTTTCCTTCCTTCCTTCCTTCCTTCCTTCCTTCCTTCCTTCCTTCCTTCCTTCCTTCCTTTCCGTCTTTCTTTCTTTTGCTTATTTGTTTGTTGGCTTCTTTCTTTTTCTTTCTTTCATTTAAATTCTTTCTATCGTTTCTATTTCTCCTTTCATTCATTTATTTAAATTTCTTTATTTTCACTCTTCCCTTTTCATATTTTTCACATTACCTTCCTTCGTTTCTTTCTTCCTTCCTTCCTTCCTTCCTTCCTTCCTTCCTTCCATTCCGTCTTTCTTTCTTTTGCTTATTTATTTGTTGGCTTATTTCTTTTTCTTTCTTTCATTTAAATTCTTTCTATCGTTTCTAATTCTCCTTTCATTCATTTATTTAAATTTCTTTCTTTTCTCTCTATCTTTTTCATATTTTTCACATTAACTTCCTTCCTTCCTTCCTTCCTTTCTTTCCGTCTTTCTTTCTTTTGCTTATTTGTTTGTTGGCTTCTTTCTTTTTCTTTCTTTCATTTAAATTCTTTCTACCGTTTCTATTTCTCCTTTCATTCATTTATTTAAATTTCTTTCTTTTCTCTCTTCCCTTTTCATATTTTTCACATTACCTTCATTCGTTTCTTCCTCTCTTCCTTCCTTCTTTCCTTCCTTTCCGTCTTTCTTTCTTTTGCTTATTTGTTTGTTGTCGACATTCTTTTTCTTTCTTTCATTTAAATTCTTTTTATGGTTTCTATTTCTCCTTTCATTCATTTATTTAAATTTCTTTCTTTTCTCTCTACATTTTTCATATTTTTCACATTACCTTCCTTCCTTCCTTCCTTTCTTTCCGTCTTTCTTTCTTTTGCTTGTTTGTTTGTTGGCTTCTTTCTTTGTCTTTCTTTCATTTAAATTCTTTCTATCGTTTCTAATTCTCCTTTCATTCATTTATTTAAATTTCTTTCTTTTCTCTCTTCCCTTTTCATATTTTTCACATTACCTTCCTTCGTTTCTTCCTCTCTTCGTTCCTTCCTTCGTTCCTTCCTTCCTTCCTTCCTTCCTTTCCGTCTTTCTTTCTTTTATTTATTTGTTTGTTGGCTTCTTTCTTTTCCTTTCTTTCATTTAAATTCTTTCTATCTTTTCTATTTCTCCTTTCATTCATTTATTTAAATTTCTTTCTTTTCTCTCTTCCCTTTTCATATTTTTCACATTACCTTCCTTCGTTTCTTTCTTCCTTCCTTCCTTCCTTCCTTCCTTCCTTCCTTCCTTTCCGTCTTTCGTTCTTTTGCTTATTTGTTTGTTGGCTTCTTTCTTTTTCTTTCTTTCATTTAAATTCTTTCTGTCGTTTCTATTTCTCCTTTCATTCATTTATTTAAATTTCTTTCTTTTCTCTCTTCCCTTTTCATGTTTTTCACATTACTTTCCTTCGTTTCTTCCTCTCTTCCTTCCTTCTTTCCTTCCTTCCTTACTTCCTTCCTTCCTTTCCGTCTTTCTTTCTTTTGCTTATTTGTTTGTTGGCTTCTTTCTTTTTCTTTCTTTCATTTAAATTCTTTCTATCGTTTCTATTTCTCCTTTCATTCATTTATTTAAATTTCTTTCTTTTCTCTCTACCTTTTTCATATTTTTCACATTACCTTCCTTCCTTCCTTCCTTTCTTTCCGTCTTTCTTTCTTTTGCTTGTTTGTTTGTTGGCTTCTTTCTTTTTCTTTCTTTCATTTAAATTCTATCTATCGTTTCAAATTCTCCTTTCATTCATTTATTTAAATTTCTTTCCTTTCTCTCTACCTTTTTCATATTTTTCACATTTCCTTCCTTCCTTCCTTCCTTTCTTTCCGTCTTTCTTTCTTTTGCTTGTTTGTTTGTTGGCTTCTTTCTTTGTCTTTCTTTCATTTAAATTCTTTCTATCGTTTCTATTTCTCCTTTCAATCATTTATTTAAATTTCTTTCTTTTCTCACTTCCCTTTTCATGTTTTTCACCTTACCTTCCTTCGTTTCTTCCTCTCTTCCTTCCTTCCTTCCTTCCTTCCTTTCCGTCTTTCTTTCTTTTGCTTATTTGTTTGTTGGCTTCTTTCTTTGTCTTTCTTTCATTTAAATTCTTTCTATCGTTTCTATTTCTCCTTTCATTCATTTATTTAAATTTCTTCTCTTTCTTCCCTTTTCATATTTTTCACATTACCTTCCTTCTTTTCTTTCTTTCTTCCTCTCTTCTTTCCTTCCTTTCTTTCTGTCTTTCTTTCTTTTGCTTGTTTGTTTGTTGGCTTCTTTCTGTGTCTTTCTTTCATTTACATTCTTTCTATCGTTTCTATTTCTCCTTTCATTCATTTCTTTAAATTTCTTTCATTTTTCTTCCCTTTTAATATTTTTCACATTACCTTCCTTCCTTTCTTTATTCATTCCTTCCTTCCTTTCTTTCCGTCTTTCTTTCTTTTGTTTGTTTGTTTGTTGGCTTCTTTCTTTTTCTTTCTTTTATTTAAATTCTTTCTACTGTTTCTATTTATCCTTTCATTCATTTATTTACATTTCTTTCTTTTCTCTCTTCTCTTTTTATATATTTTTCACATTTCCTTTCTTCCTTCCTTCCTTCCTTCCTTCATTCCTTCGATCCTTCCTTCCTTCCTGCCTTCCCTCATTCTTTCTTTCTTTTGCTTGTTTGTTTGTTGGCTTCTTTCTTTGTCTTTCTTTCATTTAAATTCTTTCTATCGTTTCTAATTCTCCTTTCATTCATTTATTTAAATTTCTTTCTTTTCTCTCTTCCCTTTTCATATTTTTCACATTACCTTCCTTCGTTTCTTCCTCTCTTCGTTCCTTCCTTCGTTCCTTCCTTCCTTCCTTCCTTCCTTTCCGTCTTTCTTTCTTTTATTTATTTGTTTGTTGGCTTCTTTCTTTTCCTTTCTTTCATTTAAATTCTTTCTATCTTTTCTATTTCTCCTTTCATTCATTTATTTAAATTTCTTTCTTTTCTCTCTTCCCTTTTCATATTTTTCACATTACCTTCCTTCGTTTCTTTCTTCCTTCCTTCCTTCCTTCCTTCCTTCCTTTCCGTCTTTCGTTCTTTTGCTTATTTGTTTGTTGGCTTCTTTCTTTTTCTTTCTTTCATTTAAATTCTTTCTGTCGTTTCTATTTCTCCTTTCATTCATTTATTTAAATTTCTTTCTTTTCTCTCTTCCCTTTTCATGTTTTTCACATTACTTTCCTTCGTTTCTTCCTCTCTTCCTTCCTTCTTTCCTTCCTTCCTTACTTCCTTCCTTCCTTTCCGTCTTTCTTTCTTTTGCTTATTTGTTTGTTGGCTTCTTTCTTTTTCTTTCTTTCATTTAAATTCTTTCTATCGTTTCTATTTCTCCTTTCATTCATTTATTTAAATTTCTTTCTTTTCTCTCTACCTTTTTCATATTTTTCACATTACCTTCCTTCCTTCCTTCCTTTCTTTCCGTCTTTCTTTCTTTTGCTTGTTTGTTTGTTGGCTTCTTTCTTTTTCTTTCTTTCATTTAAATTCTATCTATCGTTTCAAATTCTCCTTTCATTCATTTATTTAAATTTCTTTCCTTTCTCTCTACCTTTTTCATATTTTTCACATTTCCTTCCTTCCTTCCTTCCTTTCTTTCCGTCTTTCTTTCTTTTGCTTGTTTGTTTGTTGGCTTCTTTCTTTGTCTTTCTTTCATTTAAATTCTTTCTATCGTTTCTATTTCTCCTTTCAATCATTTATTTAAATTTCTTTCTTTTCTCACTTCCCTTTTCATGTTTTTCACCTTACCTTCCTTCGTTTCTTCCTCTCTTCCTTCCTTCCTTCCTTCCTTCCTTTCCGTCTTTCTTTCTTTTGCTTATTTGTTTGTTGGCTTCTTTCTTTGTCTTTCTTTCATTTAAATTCTTTCTATCGTTTCTATTTCTCCTTTCATTCATTTATTTAAATTTCTTCTCTTTCTTCCCTTTTCATATTTTTCACATTACCTTCCTTCTTTTCTTTCTTTCTTCCTCTCTTCTTTCCTTCCTTTCTTTCTGTCTTTCTTTCTTTTGCTTGTTTGTTTGTTGGCTTCTTTCTGTGTCTTTCTTTCATTTAAATTCTTTCTATCGTTTCTATTTCTCCTTTCATTCATTTCTTTAAATTTCTTTCATTTTTCTTCCCTTTTAATATTTTTCACATTACCTTCCTTCCTTTCTTTATTCATTCCTTCCTTCCTTTCTTTCCGTCTTTCTTTCTTTTGTTTGTTTGTTTGTTGGCTTCTTTCTTTTTCTTTCTTTTATTTAAATTCTTTCTACTGTTTCTATTTATCCTTTCATTCATTTATTTACATTTCTTTCTTTTCTCTCTTCTCTTTTTATATATTTTTCACATTTCCTTTCTTCCTTCCTTCCTTCCTTCCTTCATTCCTTCGATCCTTCCTTCCTTCCTGCCTTCCCTCATTCTTTCTTTCGTTTGCTTGTTTGTTTGTTGGCTTCTTTCTTTTTCTTTCTTTCATTTAAATTCTTTCAATAGTTTCTATTTCTCCTTTCATTCATTTATTTAAATTTCTTTCTTTTCTCTCTTCCCTTTTCATATTTTTCACATTACCTTCCTTTGTTTCATTCTTTCTTCCTACCTTCCTTCCTTCCTTTCTTTCCGTCTTTCTTTCTTTTGCTTGTTTGTTTGTTGGCTTCTTTTTTTGTCTTTCTTTCATTTAAATTCTTTCTATCGTTTCTATTTCTCCTTTGATTCATTTATTTAAATTTTTTCTCTTTCTTCCCTTTTCATATTTTTCACATTACCTTCCTTCCGTTCTTCCTTCCTTTCTTTCCGTTTTTCTTTCTTTTGCTTGTTTGTTTGTTGGCTTCTTTCTTTGTCTTTCTTTCATTTAAATTCTTTCTATCGTTTCTATTTCTCCTTTCATTCATTTATTTAAATTTCTTTCTTTTCTCTTTTCCCTTTTCATATTTTTAACATTACCTTCCTTCGTGTCTTCCTCTCTTCCTTCCTTCCTTCCTTCCTTCCTTCCTTCCTTCCTTCCTTCCTTTCCGTCTTTCTTTCTTTAGCTTTTTTGTTTGTTGGCTTCTTTCTTTTTCTTTCTTTCATTTAAATTCTTTCTATCGTTTCTATTTCTCCTTTCACTCATTTATTAAAATGTCTTTCTTTTCTCTCTTCCCTTTTCATGTTTTTCAGATTACCTTCCTTCGTTTCTTCTTCTCTTCCTTCCTTCCTTCCTTCCTTCCTTCCTTTCTTTCAAACTTTCTTTCTTATGCTTGTTTGTTTGTTGGCTTCTTTCTTTGTCTTTCTTTCATTTAAATTCTTTCTATCTTTTCTATTTCTCCTTTCATTTATTTAAATTTCTTTCTTTTCTCTCTTCCGTTTTCATATTTTTCACATTACCTTCCGTCGTTTCTTCCTCTCTTCTTTCCTTCCTTCCTTCCTTCCTTCCTTCCTTTCCGTCTTTCTTTCTTTTGCTTATTGTTTGTTGGCTTCTTTTTTTTTCTTTCTTTCATTTAAATTCTTTCTATCGTTTCTTTTTCTCCTTTCATTCATTTATTTAAATTTATTTATTTTCTCTCTTCCCTTTTCATATTTTTCACATTACCTTCCTTCGTTTCTTTCTTCCTTCCTTCCTTCCTTCCTTCCTTCCATCCTTCCTTCCTTCCTTCCTTCCTTTCCGTCTTTCTTTCTTTTGCTTATTTATTTGTTGGGTTATTTCTTTTTCTTTCTTTCATTTAAATTCTTTCTATCGGTTCTATTTCTCCTTTCATTCATTTATTTAAATTTCTTTCTTTTCTCTCTATCTTTTTCATATTTTTCACATTAACTTCCTTCCTTCCTTCCTTCCTTTCTTTCCGTCTTTCTTTCTTTTGCTTATTTGTTTGTTGGCTTCTTTCTTTTTCTTTCTTTCATTTAAATTCTTTCTACCGTTTCTATTTCTCCTTTCATTCATTTATTTAAATTTCTTTCTTTTCTCTCTTCCCTTTTCATATTTTTCACATTACCTTCCTTCGTTTCTTCCTCTCTTCCTTCCTTCCTTCCTTCCTTTCCGTCTTTCTTTCTTTTGCTTATTTGTTTGTTGGCGACATACTTTTTCTTTCTTTCATTTAAATTCTTTTTATGGTTTCTATTTCCCCTTTCATTCATTTATTTAAATTTCTTTCTTTTCTCTCTACCTTTTTCATATTTTTCACATTACCTTCCTTCCTTCCTTCCTTTCTTTCCGTCTTTCTTTCTTTTGCTTGTTTGTTTGTTGGCTTCTTTCTTTGTCTTTCTTTCATTTAAATTCTTTCTATCGTTTCTATTTCTCCTTTCATTCATTTATTTAAATTTCTTCTCTTTCTTCCCTTTTCATATTTTTCACATTACCTTCCTTCTTTTCTTTCTTTCTTCCTCTCTTCTTTCCTTCCTTTCTTTCTGTCTTTCTTTCTTTTGCTTGTTTGTTTGTTGGCTTCTTTCTTTTTCTTTCTTTTATTTAAATTCTTTCTACTGTTTCTATTTATCCTTTCATTCATTTATTTACATTTCTTTCTTTTCTCTCTTCTCTTTTTATATATTTTTCACATTTCCTTTCTTCCTTCCTTCCTTCCTTCCTTCATTCCTTCGATCCTTCCTTCCTTCCTGCCTTCCCTCATTCTTTCTTTCTTTTGCTTGTTTGTTTGTTGGCTTCTTTCTTTTTCTTTCTTTCATTTAAATTCTTTCAATAGTTTCTATTTCTCCTTTCATTCATTTATTTAAATTTCTTTCTTTTCTCTCTTCCCTTTTCATATTTTTCACATTACCTTCCTTTGTTTCATTCTTTCTTCCTACCTTCCTTCCTTCCTTTCTTTCCGTCTTTCTTTCTTTTGCTTGTTTGTTTGTTGGCTTCTTTTTTTGTCTTTCTTTCATTTAAATTCTTTCTATCGTTTCTATTTCTCCTTTGATTCATTTATTTAAATTTTTTCTCTTTCTTCCCTTTTCATATTTTTCACATTACCTTCCTTCCGTTCTTCCTTCATTTCTTTCCGTTTTTCTTTCTTTTGCTTGTTTGTTTGTTGGCTTCTTTCTTTGTCTTTCTTTCATTTAAATTCTTTCTATCGTTTCTATTTCTCCTTTCAATCATTTATTTAAATTTCTTTCTTTTCTCACTTCCCTTTTCATGTTTTTCACCTTACCTTCCTTCGTTTCTTCCTCTCTTCCTTCCTTCCTTCCTTCCTTCCTTTCCGTCTTTCTTTCTTTTGCTTATTTGTTTGTTGGCTTCTTTCTTTGTCTTTCTTTCATTTAAATTCTTTCTATCGTTTCTATTTCTCCTTTCATTCATTTATTTAAATTTCTTCTCTTTCTTCCCTTTTCATATTTTTCACATTACCTTCCTTCTTTTCTTTCTTTCTTCCTCTCTTCTTTCCTTCCTTTCTTTCTGTCTTTCTTTCTTTTGCTTGTTTGTTTCTTGGCTTCTTTCTGTGTCTTTCTTTCATTTAAATTCTTTCTATCGTTTCTATTTCTCCTTTCATTCATTTCTTTAAATTTCTTTCATTTTTCTTCCCTTTTAATATTTTTCACATTACCTTCCTTCCTTTCTTTATTCATTCCTTCCTTCCTTTCTTTCCGTCTTTCTTTCTTTTGTTTGTTTGTTTGTTGGCTTCTTTCTTTTTCTTTCTTTTATTTAAATTCTTTCTACTGTTTCTATTTATCCTTTCATTCATTTATTTACATTTCTTTCTTTTCTCTCTTCTCTTTTTATATATTTTTCACATTTCCTTTCTTCCTTCCTTCCTTCCTTCCTTCATTCCTTCGATCCTTCCTTCCTTCCTGCCTTCCCTCATTCTTTCTTTCTTTTGCTTGTTTGTTTGTTGGCTTCTTTCTTTTTCTTTCTTTCATTTAAATTCTTTCAATAGTTTCTATTTCTCCTTTCATTCATTTATTTAAATTTCTTTCTTTTCTCTCTTCCCTTTTCATATTTTTCACATTACCTTCCTTTGTTTCATTCTTTCTTCCTACCTTCCTTCCTTCCTTTCTTTCCGTCTTTCTTTCTTTTGCTTGTTTGTTTGTTGGCTTCTTTTTTTGTCTTTCTTTCATTTAAATTCTTTCTATCGTTTCTATTTCTCCTTTGATTCATTTATTTAAATTTTTTCTCTTTCTTCCCTTTTCATATTTTTCACATTACCTTCCTTCCGTTCTTCCTTCCTTTCTTTCCGTTTTTCTTTCTTTTGCTTGTTTGTTTGTTGGCTTCTTTCTTTGTCTTTCTTTCATTTAAATTCTTTCTATCCTTTCTATTTCTCCTTTCATTCATTTATTTAAATTTCTTTCTTTTCTCTTTTCCCTTTTCATATTTTTAACATTACCTTCCTTCGTGTCTTCCTCTCTTCCGTCCTTCCTTCCTTCCTTCCTTCCTTCCTTCCTTCCTTCCTTCCTTCCTTTCCGTCTTTCTTTCTTTAGCTTTTTTGTTTGTTGGCTTCTTTCTTTTTCTTTCTTTCATTTAAATTCTTTCTATCGTTTCTATTTCTCCTTTCACTCATTTATTAAAATGTCTTTTTTTTCTCTCTTCCCTTTTCATGTTTTTCACATTACCTTCCTTCGTTTCTTCTTCTCTTCCTTCCTTCCTTCCTTCCTTCCTTCCTTCCTTTCTTTCAAACTTTCTTTCTTATGCTTGTTTGTTTGTTGGCTTCTTTCTTTGTCTTTCTTTCATTTAAATTCTTTCTATCGTTTCTATTTCTCCTTTCATTTATTTAAATTTCTTTCTTTTCTCTCTTCCGTTTTCATATTTTTCACATTACCTTCCGTCGTTTCTTCCTCTCTTCTTTCCTTCCTTCCTTCCTTCCTTCCTTCCTTTCCGTCTTTCTTTCTTTTGCTTATTGTTTGTTGGCTTCTTTTTTTTTCTTTCTTTCATTTAAATTCTTTCTATCGTTTCTATTTCTCCTTTCATTCATTTATTTAAATTTATTTATTTTCTCTCTTCCCTTTTCATATTTTTCACATTACCTTCCTTCGTTTCTTTCTTCCTTCCTTCCTTCCTTCCTTCCTTCCATCCTTCCTTCCTTCCTTCCTTCCTTTCCGTCTTTCTTTCTTTTGCATATTTATTTGTTGGGTTATTTCTTTTTCTTTCTTTCATTTAAATTCTTTCTATCGGTTCTATTTCTCCTTTCATTCATTTATTTAAATTTCTTTCTTTTCTCTCTATCTTTTTCATATTTTTCACATTAACTTCCTTCCTTCCTTCCTTCCTTCCTTTCTTTCCGTCTTTCTTTCTTTTGCTTATTTGTTTGTTGGCTTCTTTCTTTTTCTTTCTTTCATTTAAATTCTTTCTACCGTTTCTATTTCTCCTTTCATTCATTTATTTAAATTTCTTTCTTTTCTCTCTTCCCTTTTCATATTTTTCACATTACCTTCCTTCGTTTCTTCCTCTCTTCCTTCCTTCCTTCCTTCCTTTCCGTCTTTCTTTCTTTTGCTTATTTGTTTGTTGGCGACATACATTTTCTTTCTTTCATTTAAATTCTTTTTATGGTTTCTATTTCCCCTTTCATTCATTTATTTAAATTTCTTTCTTTTCTCTCTACCTTTTTCATATTTTTCACATTACCTTCCTTCCTTCCTTCCTTTCTTTCCGTCTTTCTTTCTTTTGCTTGTTTGTTTGTTGGCTTCTTTCTTTGTCTTTCTTTCATTTAAATTCTTTCTATCGTTTCTATTTCTCCTTTCATTCATTTATTTAAATTTCTTCTCTTTCTTCCCTTTTCATATTTTTCACATTACCTTCCTTCTTTTCTTTCTTTCTTCCTCTCTTCTTTCCTTCCTTTCTTTCTGTCTTTCTTTCTTTTGCTTGTTTGTTTGTTGGCTTCTTTCTTTTTCTTTCTTTTATTTAAATTCTTTCTACTGTTTCTATTTATCCTTTCATTCATTTATTTACATTTCTTTCTTTTCTCTCTTCTCTTTTTATATATTTTTCACATTTCCTTTCTTCCTTCCTTCCTTCCTTCCTTCATTCCTTCGATCCTTCCTTCCTTCCTGCCTTCCCTCATTCTTTCTTTCTTTTGCTTGTTTGTTTGTTGGCTTCTTTCTTTTTCTTTCTTTCATTTAAATTCTTTCAATAGTTTCTATTTCTCCTTTCATTCATTTATTTAAATTTCTTTCTTTTCTCTCTTCCCTTTTCATATTTTTCACATTACCTTCCTTTGTTTCATTCTTTCTTCCTACCTTCCTTCCTTCCTTTCTTTCCGTCTTTCTTTCTTTTGCTTGTTTGTTTGTTGGCTTCTTTTTTTGTCTTTCTTTCATTTAAATTCTTTCTATCGTTTCTATTTCTCCTTTGATTCATTTATTTAAATTTTTTCTCTTTCTTCCCTTTTCATATTTTTCACATTACCTTCCTTCCGTTCTTCCTTCCTTTCTTTCCGTTTTTCTTTCTTTTGCTTGTTTGTTTGTTGGCTTCTTTCTTTGTCTTTCTTTCATTTAAATTCTTTGTATCGTTTCTATTTCTCCTTTCATTCATTTATTTAAATTTCTTTCTTTTCTCTTTTCCCTTTTCATATTTTTAACATTACCTTCCTTCGTGTCTTCCTCTCTTCCTTCCTTCCTTCATTCCTTCCTTCCTTCCTTCCTTCCTTTCCGTCTTTCTTTCTTTAGCTTTTTTGTTTGTTGGCTTCTTTCTTTTTCTTTCTTTCATTTAAATTCTTTCTATCGTTTCTATTTCTCCTTTCACTCATTTATTAAAATGTCTTTCTTTTCTCTCTTCCCTTTTCATGTTTTTCACATTACCTTCCTTCCTTCCTTCCTTCCTTCCTTCCTTCCTTCCTTTCTTTCAAACTTTCTTTCTTATGCTTGTTTGTTTGTTGGCTTCTTTCTTTGTCTTTCTTTCATTTGAATTCTTTCTATCGTTTCTATTTCTCCTTTCATTTATTTAAATTTCTTTCTTTTCTCTCTTCCGTTTTCATATTTTTCACATTACCTTCCGTCGTTTCTTCCTCTCTTCTTTCCTTCCTTCCTTCCTTCCTTCCTTCCTTTCCGTCTTTCTTTCTTTTGCTTATTGTTTGTTGGCTTCTTTCTTTTTCTTTCTTTCATTTAAATTCTTTCTATCGTTTCTATTTCTCCTTTCATTCATTTATTTAAATTTCTTTATTTTCTCTCTTCCCTTTTCATATTTTTCACATTACCTTCCTTCGTTTCTTTCTTCCTTCCTTCCTTTCTTCCTTCCTTCCTTCCTTCCTTCCTTCCTTCCTTCCTTCCTTTCCGTCTTTCTTTCTTTTGCTTATTTATTTGTTGGGTTATTTCTTTTTCTTTCTTTCATTTAAATTCTTTCTATCGGTTCTATTTCTCCTTTCATTCATTTATTTAAATTTCTTTCTTTTCTCTCTATCTTTTTCATATTTTTCACATTAACTTCCTTCCTTCCTTCCTTCCTTTCTTTCCGTCTTTCTTTCTTTTGCTTATTTGTTTGTTGGCTTCTTTCTTTTTCTTTCTTTCATTTAAATTCTTTCTACCGTTTCTATTTCTCCTTTCATTCATTTATTTAAATTTCTTTCTTTTCTCTCTTCCCTTTTCATATTTTTCACATTACCTTCCTTCGTTTCTTCCTCTCTTCCTTCCTTCCTTCCTTTCTTTCCGTCTTTCTTTCTTTTGCTTGTTTGTTTGTTGGCTTCTTTTTTTGTCTTTCTTTCATTTAAATTCTTTCTATCGTTTCTATTTCTCCTTTGATTCATTTATTTAAATTTTTTCTCTTTCTTCCCTTTTCATATTTTTCACATTACCTTCCTTCCGTTCTTCCTTCCTTTCTTTCCGTTTTTCTTTCTTTTGCTTGTTTGTTTGTTGGCTTCTTTCTTTGTCTTTCTTTCATTTAAATTCTTTGTATCGTTTCCATTTCTCCTTTCATTCATTTATTTAAATTTCTTTCTTTTCTCTTTTCCCTTTTCATATTTTTAACATTACCTTCCTTCGTGTCTTCCTCTCTTCCTTCCTTCCTTCCTTCCTTCCTTCCTTCCTTTCCGTCTTTCTTTCTTTAGCTTTTTTGTTTGTTGGCTTCTTTCTTTTTCTTTCTTTCATTTAAATTCTTTCTATCGTTTCTATTTCTCCTTTGACTCATTTATTAAAATGTCTTTCTTTTCTCTCTTCCCTTTTCATGTTTTTCACATTACCTTCCTTCCTTCCTTCCTTCCTTCCTTCCTTTCTTTCAAACTTTCTTTCTTATGCTTGTTTGTTTGTTGGCTTCTTTCTTTGTCTTTCTTTCATTTGAATTCTTTCTATCGTTTCTATTTCTCCTTTCATTTATTTAAATTTCTTTCTTTTCTCTCTTCCGTTTTCATATTTTTCACATTACCTTCCGTCGTTTCTTCCTCTCTTCTTTCCTTCCTTCCTTCCTTCCTTCCTTCCTTCCTTCCTTTCCGTCTTTCTTTCTTTTGCTTATTGTTTGTTGGCTTCTTTCTTTTTCTTTCTTTCATTTAAATTCTTTCTATCGTTTCTATTTCTCCTTTCATTCATTTATTTAAATTTCTTTATTTTCTCTCTTCCCTTTTCATATTTTTCACATTACCTTCCTTCGTTTCTTTCTTCCTTCCTTCCTTCCTTCCTTCCTTCTTTCCTTCCTTCCTTCCTTCCTTCCTTCCTTCCTTTCCGTCTTTCTTTCTTTTGCTTATTTATTTGTTGGGTTATTTCTTTTTCTTTCTTTCATTTAAATTCTTTCTATCGGTTCTATTTCTCCTTTCATTCATTTATTTAAATTTCTTTCTTTTCTCTCTATCTTTTTCATATTTTTCACATTAACTTCCTTCCTTCCTTCCTTCCTTTCTTTCCGTCTTTCTTTCTTTTGCTTATTTGTTTGTTGGCTTCTTTCTTTTTCTTTCTTTCATTTAAATTCTTTCTACCGTTTCTATTTCTCCTTTCATTCATTTATTTAAATTTCTTTCTTTTCTCTCTTCCCTTTTCATATTTTTCACATTACCTTCCTTCGTTTCTTCCTCTCTTCCTTCCTTCCTTCCTTCCTTTCCGTCTTTCTTTCTTTTGCTTATTTGTTTGTTGGCGACATACATTTTCTTTCTTTCATTTAAATTCTTTTTATGGTTTCTATTTCCCCTTTCATTCATTTATTTAAATTTCTTTCTTTTCTCTCTACCTTTTTCATATTTTTCACATTACCTTCCTTCCTTCCTTCCTTTCTTTCCGTCTTTCTTTCTTTTGCTTGTTTGTTTGTTGGCTTCTTTCTTTGTCTTTCTTTCATTTAAATTCTTTCTATCGTTTCTATTTCTCCTTTCATTCATTTATTTAAATTTCTTCTCTTTCTTCCCTTTTCATATTTTTCACATTACCTTCCTTCTTTTCTTTCTTTCTTCCTCTCTTCTTTCCTTCCTTTCTTTCTGTCTTTCTTTCTTTTGCTTGTTTGTTTGTTGGCTTCTTTCTTTTTCTTTCTTTTATTTAAATTCTTTCTACTGTTTCTATTTATCCTTTCATTCATTTATTTACATTTCTTTCTTTTCTCTCTTCTCTTTTTATATATTTTTCACATTTCCTTTCTTCCTTCCTTCCTTCCTTCCTTCATTCCTTCGATCCTTCCTTCCTTCCTGCCTTCCCTCATTCTTTCTTTCTTTTGCTTGTTTGTTTGTTGGCTTCTTTCTTTATCTTTCTTTCATTTAAATTCTTTCAATAGTTTCTATTTCTCCTTTCATTCATTTATTTAAATTTCTTTCTTTTCTCTCTTCCCTTTTCATATTTTTCACATTACCTTCCTTTGTTTCATTCTTTCTTCCTACCTTCCTTCCTTCCTTTCTTTCCGTCTTTCTTTCTTTTGCTTGTTTGTTTGTTGGCTTCTTTTTTTGTCTTTCTTTCATTTAAATTCTTTCTATCGTTTCTATTTCTCCTTTGATTCATTTATTTAAATTTTTTCTCTTTCTTCCCTTTTCATATTTTTCACATTACCTTCCTTCCGTTCTTCCTTCCTTTCTTTCCGTTTTTCTTTCTTTTGCTTGTTTGTTTGTTGGCTTCTTTCTTTGTCTTTCTTTCATTTAAATTCTTTGTATCGTTTCTATTTCTCCTTTCATTCATTTATTTAAATTTCTTTCTTTTCTCTTTTCCCTTTTCATATTTTTAACATTACCTTCCTTCGTGTCTTCCTCTCTTCCTTCCTTCCTTCCTTCCTTCCTTCCTTCCTTCCTTCCTTCCTTTCCGTCTTTCTTTCTTTAGCTTTTTTGTTTGTTGGCTTCTTTCTTTTTCTTTCTTTCATTTAAATTCTTTCTATCGTTTCTATTTCTCCTTTCACTCATTTATTAAAATGTCTTTCTTTTCTCTCTTCCCTTTTCATGTTTTTCACATTACCTTCCTTCCTTCCTTCCTTCCTTCCTTCCTTCCTTCCTTTCTTTCAAACTTTCTTTCTTATGCTTGTTTGTTTGTTGGCTTCTTTCTTTGTCTTTCTTTCATTTGAATTCTTTCTATCGTTTCTATTTCTCCTTTCATTTATTTAAATTTCTTTCTTTTCTCTCTTCCGTTTTCATATTTTTCACATTACCTTCCGTCGTTTCTTCCTCTCTTCTTTCCTTCCTTCCTTCCTTCCTTCCTTCCTTTCCGTCTTTCTTTCTTTTGCTTATTGTTTGTTGGCTTCTTTCTTTTTCTTTCTTTCATTTAAATTCTTTCTATCGTTTCTATTTCTCCTTTCATTCATTTATTTAAATTTCTTTATTTTCTCTCTTCCCTTTTCATATTTTTCACATTACCTTCCTTCGTTTCTTTCTTCCTTCCTTCCTTTCTTCCTTCCTTCCTTCCTTCCTTCCTTCCTTCCTTCCTTCCTTCCTTTCCGTCTTTCTTTCTTTTGCTTATTTATTTGTTGGGTTATTTCTTTTTCTTTCTTTCATTTAAATTCTTTCTATCGGTTCTATTTCTCCTTTCATTCATTTATTTAAATTTCTTTCTTTTCTCTCTATCTTTTTCATATTTTTCACATTAACTTCCTTCCTTCCTTCCTTCCTTTCTTTCCGTCTTTCTTTCTTTTGCTTATTTGTTTGTTGGCTTCTTTCTTTTTCTTTCTTTCATTTAAATTCTTTCTACCGTTTCTATTTCTCCTTTCATTCATTTATTTAAATTCCTTCTTTTCTCTCTTCCCTTTTCATATTTTTCACATTACCTTCCTTCGTTTCTTCCTCTCTTCCTTCCTTCCTTCCTTTCTTTCCGTCTTTCTTTCTTTTGCTTGTTTGTTTGTTGGCTTCTTTTTTTGTCTTTCTTTCATTTAAATTCTTTCTATCGTTTCTATTTCTCCTTTGATTCATTTATTTAAATTTTTTCTCTTTCTTCCCTTTTCATATTTTTCACATTACCTTCCTTCCGTTCTTCCTTCCTTTCTTTCCGTTTTTCTTTCTTTTGCTTGTTTGTTTGTTGGCTTCTTTCTTTGTCTTTCTTTCATTTAAATTCTTTGTATCGTTTCCATTTCTCCTTTCATTCATTTATTTAAATTTCTTTCTTTTCTCTTTTCCCTTTTCATATTTTTAACATTACCTTCCTTCGTGTCTTCCTCTCTTCCTTCCTTCCTTCCTTCCTTCCTTCCTTCCTTTCCGTCTTTCTTTCTTTAGCTTTTTTGTTTGTTGGCTTCTTTCTTTTTCTTTCTTTCATTTAAATTCTTTCTATCGTTTCTATTTCTCCTTTGACTCATTTATTAAAATGTCTTTCTTTTCTCTCTTCCCTTTTCATGTTTTTCACATTACCTTCCTTCCTTCCTTCCTTCCTTCCTTCCTTTCTTTCAAACTTTCTTTCTTATGCTTGTTTGTTTGTTGGCTTCTTTCTTTGTCTTTCTTTCATTTGAATTCTTTCTATCGTTTCTATTTCTCCTTTCATTTATTTAAATTTCTTTCTTTTCTCTCTTCCGTTTTCATATTTTTCACATTACCTTCCGTCGTTTCTTCCTCTCTTCTTTCCTTCCTTCCTTCCTTCCTTCCTTCCTTCCTTCCTTTCCGTCTTTCTTTCTTTTGCTTATTGTTTGTTGGCTTCTTTCTTTTTCTTTCTTTCATTTAAATTCTTTCTATCGTTTCTATTTCTCCTTTCATTCATTTATTTAAATTTCTTTATTTTCTCTCTTCCCTTTTCATATTTTTCACATTACCTTCCTTCGTTTCTTTCTTCCTTCCTTCCTTCCTTCCTTCCTTCTTTCCTTCCTTCCTTCCTTCCTTCCTTCCTTTCCGTCTTTCTTTCTTTTGCTTATTTATTTGTTGGGTTATTTCTTTTTCTTTCTTTCATTTAAATTCTTTCTATCGGTTCTATTTCTCCTTTCATTCATTTATTTAAATTTCTTTCTTTTCTCTCTATCTTTTTCATATTTTTCACATTAACTTCCTTCCTTCCTTCCTTCCTTTCTTTCCGTCTTTCTTTCTTTTGCTTATTTGTTTGTTGGCTTCTTTCTTTTTCTTTCTTTCATTTAAATTCTTTCTACCGTTTCTATTTCTCCTTTCATTCATTTATTTAAATTTCTTTCTTTTCTTTCTTCCCTTTTCATATTTTTCACATTACCTTCCTTCGTTTCTTCCTCTCTTCCTTCCTTCCTTCCTTCCTTTCCGTCTTTCTTTCTTTTGCTTATTTGTTTGTTGGCGACATTCTTTTTCTTTCTTTCATTTAAATTCTTTTTATGGTTTCTATTTCCCCTTTCATTCATTTATTTAAATTTCTTTCTTTTCTCTCTACCTTTTTCATATTTTTCACATTACCTTCCTTCCTTCCTTCCTTTCTTTCCGTCTTTCTTTCTTTTGCTTGTTTGTTTGTTGGCTTCTTTCTTTGTCTTTCTTTCATTTAAATTCTTTCTATCGTTTCTATTTCTCCTTTCATTCATTTATTTAAATTTCATCTCTTTCTTCCCTTTTCATATTTTTCACATTACCTTCCTTCTTTACTTTCTTTCTTCCTCTCTTTTTTCCTTCCTTTCTTTCTGTCTTTCTTTCTTTTGCTTGTTTGTTTGTTGGCTTCTTTCTTTGTCTTTCTTTCATTTAAATTCTTTCTATCGTTTCTAATTCTCCTTTCATTCATTTATTTAAATTTCTTTCTTTTCTCTCTTCCCTTTTCATATTTTTCACATTACCTTCCTTCGTTTCTTCCTCTCTTCGTTCCTTCGTTCGTTCCTTCCTTCCTTCCTTCCTTTCCGTCTTTCTTTCTTTTATTTATTTGTTTGTTGGCTTCTTTCTTTTTCTTTCTTTCATTTAAATTCTTTCTATCTTTTCTATTTCTTCTTTCATTCATTTATTTAAATTTCTTTCTTTTCTCTCTTCCCTTTTCATATTTTTCACATAACCTTCCTTCGTTTCTTTCTTCCTTCCTTCCTTCCATCCTTCCTTCCTTCCTTCCTTTCCGTCTTTCGTTCTTTTGCTTATTTGTTTGTTGGCTTCTTTCTTTTTCTTTCTTTCATTTAAATTCTTTCTACCGTTTCTATTTCTCCTTTCATTCATTTATTTAAATTTCTTTCTTTTCTCTCTTCCCTTTTCATGTTTTTCACATTACTTTCCTTCGTTTCTTCCTCTCTTCCTTCCTTCATTCCTTCCTTCCTTACTTCCTTCATTTCTTTCCGTCTTTCTTTCTTTTGCTTATTTGTTTGTTGGCTTCTTTCTTTTTCTTTCTTTCATTTAAATTCTTTCTATCGTTTCTATTTCTCCTTTCATTCATTTATTTAAATTTCTTTCTTTTCTCTCTACTTTTTCATATTTTTCAAATTACCTTCCTTCCTTCCTTCCTTCCTTCCCTTCTTTACGTCTTTCTTTCTTTTGCTTGTTTGTTTGTTGGCTTCTTTCTTTGTCTTTCTTTCATTTAAATTCTTTTTATCGTTTCTATTTCTCCTTTCATTAATCTATTTAAATTTCTTTCTTTTCTCTCTTCCCTTTACATATTTTTCACATTACCTTCCTTCGTTTCTTCCTCTCTTCCTTCCTTCCTTCCTTTCTTTCCATCTTTCTTTCTTTTGCTTGTTTGTTTGTTGGCTTCTTTCTTTTTCTTTCTTTCATTTAAATTCTTTCTATCGTTTCTATTTCTCATTTCATTCATTCATTTAAATTTCTTCTTTTCTCTCTTCCCTTTTCATATTTTTCACATTACCTTCCTTCGTTTCTTCCTCTCTTCCTTCCATCCTTCCTTCCTTCCTTCCTTCCTTCCTTTTCGTCTTTCTTTCTTTTGCTTATTTGTTTGTT
Organism: Acanthosepion esculentum; assembly: GCA_964036315.1. Lineage (NCBI taxonomy): Eukaryota > Metazoa > Mollusca > Cephalopoda > Sepiida > Sepiidae > Acanthosepion > Acanthosepion esculentum. The sequence continues at coordinate 75,734,752 of OZ038506.1, forward strand.
GGCTTCTTTCTTTTTCTTTCTTTCATTTAAATTCTTTCTATCGTTTCTATTTCTCCTTTCATTCATTTATTTAAATAACTTTCTTTTCTCTCTTCCCTTTTCATATTTTTCACATTACCTTCCTTCGTTTCTTCCTCTCTTCTTTCCTTCCTTCCTTCCTTCCTTCCTTCCTTCCTTCCTTCCTTCCTTTCCGTCTTTCTTTCTTTTGCTTATTTGTTTGTTGGCTTCTTTCTTTTTCTTTCTTTCATTTAAATTCTTTCTACCGTTTCTATTTCTCCTTTCATTCATTTATTTAAATTTCTTTCTTTTCTCTCTTCCCTTTTCATATTTTTCACATTACCTTCCTTCGTTTCTTCCTCTCTTCCTTCCTTCCTTCCTTCCTTTCCGTCTTTCTTTCTTTTGCTTATTTGTTTGTTGGCGACATTCTTTTTCTTTCTTTCATTTAAATTCTTTTTATGGTTTCTATTTCCCCTTTAATTCATTTATTTAAATTTCTTTCTTTTCTCTCTACATTTTTCATATTTTTCACATTACCTTCCTTCCTTCCTTCCTTTCTTTCCGTCTTTCTTTCTTTTGCTTGTTTGTTTGTTGGCTTCTTTCTTTGTCTTTCTTTCATTTAAATTCTTTCTATCGTTTCTATTTCTCCTTTCATTCATTTATTTAAATTTCTTCTCTTTCTTCCCTTTTCATATTTTTCACATTACCTTCCTTCTTTTCTTTCTTTCTTCCTCTCTTCTTTCCTTCCTTTCTTTCTGTCTTTCTTTCTTTTGCTTGTTTGTTTGTTGGCTTCTTTCTTTGTCTTTCTTTCATTTAAATTCTTTCTATCGTTTCTAATTCTCCTTTCATTCATTTATTTAAATTTCTTTCTTTTCTCTCTTCCCTTTTCATATTTTTCACATTACCTTCCTTCGTTTCTTCCTCTCTTCGTTCCTTCGTTCGTTCCTTCCTTCCTTCCTTCCTTTCCGTCTTTCTTTCTTTTATTTATTTGTTTGTTGGCTTCTTTCTTTTTCTTTCTTTCATTTAAATTCTTTCTATCTTTTCTATTTCTTCTTTCATTCATTTATTTAAATTTCTTTCTTTTCTCTCTTCCCTTTTCATATTTTTCACATAACCTTCCTTCGTTTCTTTCTTCCTTCCTTCCTTCCTTCCTTCCTTCCTTCCTTCCTTCCTTCCTTTCCGTCTTTCGTTCTTTTGCTTATTTGTTTGTTGGCTTCTTTCTTTTTCTTTCTTTCATATAAATTCTTTCTACCGTTTCTATTTCTCCTTTCATTCATTTATTTAAATTTCTTTCTTTTCTCTCTTCCCTTTTCATGTTTTTCACATTACTTTCCTTCGTTTCTTCCTCTCTTCCTTCCTTCTTTCCTTCCTCCCTTACTTCCTTCATTCCTTTCCGTCTTTCTTTCTTTTGCTTATTTGTTTGTTGGCTTCTTTCTTTTTCTTTCTTTCATTTAAATTCTTTATATCGTTTCTATTTCTCCTTTCATTAATTTATTTAAATTTCTTTCTTTTCTCTCTACTTTTTCATATTTTTCAAATTACCTTCCTTCCTTCCTTCCTTCCTTCCCTTCTTTACGTCTTTCTTTCTTTTGCTTGTTTGTTTGTTGACTTCTTTCTTTGTCTTTCTTTCATTTAAATTCTTTTTATCGTTTCTATTTCTCCTTTCATTAATCTATTTAAATTTCTTTCTTTTCTCTCTTCCCTTTACATATTTTTCACATTACCTTCCTTCGTTTCTTCCTCTCTTCCTTCCTTCCTTCCTTTCTTTCCATCTTTCTTTCTTTTGCTTGTTTGTTTGTTGGCTTCTTTCTTTTTCTTTCTTTCATTTAAATTCTTTCTATCGTTTCTATTTCTCATTTCATTCATTCATTTAAATTTCTTTCTTTTCTCTCTTCCCTTTTCATATTTTTCACATTACCTTCCTTCGTTTCTTCCTCTCTTCCTTCCATCCTTCCTTCCTTCCTTCCTTCCTTCCTTCCTTTTCGTCTTTCTTTCTTTTGCTTATTTGTTTGTTGGCTTCTTTCTTTTTCTTTCTTTCATTTAAATTCTTTCTATCGTTTCTATATCTCCTTTCATTCATTTATTTAAATAACTTTCTTTTCTCTCTTCCCTTTTCATATTTTTCACATTACCTTCCTTCGTTTCTTCCTCTCTTCTTTCCTTCCTTCCTTCTTTCCTTCCTTCCTTCCTTCCTTCCTTCCTTTCCGTCTTTCTTTCTTTTGCTTATTTGTTTGTTGGCTTCTTTCTTTTACTTTCTTTCATTTAAATTCTTTCTATCGTTTCTATTTCTCCTTTCATTCATTTATTTAAATTTCTTCTCTTTCTTCCCTTTTCATATTTTTCACATTACCTTCCTTCCGTTCTTCCTTCCTTTCTTTCCGTTTTTCTTTCGTTTCCTTGTTTTTTTGTTGGTTTCTTTCTTTGTCTTTCTTTCATTTAAATTCTTTCTATCGTTTCTATTTCTCCTTTCATTCATTTATTTAAATTTCTTTCTTTTCTCTCTTCCCTTTTCATATTTTTCACATTACCTTCCTTCGTGTCTTCCTCTCTTCCTTCCTTCCTTCCTTCCTTCCTTCCTTCCATTCCGTCTTTCTTTCTTTTGCTTATTTTTTTGTTGGCTTCTTTCTTTTTCTTTCTTTCATTTAAATTCATTCTATCGTTTCTATTTCTCCTTTCACTCATTTATTAAAATTTCTTTCTTTTCTCTCTTCCCTTTTCATGTTTTTCACATTACCTTCCTTCGTTTCTTCTTCTCTTCCTTCCTTCCTTCCTTCCTTCCTTTCAAACTTTCTTTCTTATGCTTGTTTGTTTGTTGGCTTCTTTCTTTGTCTTTCTTTCATTTAAATTCTTTCTATCGTTTCTATTTCTCCTTTCATTTATTTAAATTTCTTTCTTTTCTCTCTTCAGTTTTCATATTTTTCACATTACCTTCCGTCGTTTCTTCCTCTCTTCTTTCCTTCCTTCCTTCCTTCCTTCCTTTCCGTCTTTATTTCTTTTGCTTATTTGTTTGTTGGCTTCTTTCTTTTTCTTTCTTTCATTTAAATTCTTTCTATCGTTTCTATTTCTCCTTTCATTCATTTATTTAAATTTCTTTATTTTCTCTCTTCCCTTTTCATATTTTTCACATTACCTTCCTTCGTTTCTTTCTTCCTTCCTTCCTTCCTTCCTTCCTTCCTTCCTTCCTTCCTTCCTTCCTTCCTCCATTCCGTCTTTCTTTCTTTTGCTTATTTATTTGTTGGCTTATTTCTTTTTCTTTCTTTCATTTAAATTCTTTCTATCGTTTCTAATTCTCCTTTCATTCATTTATTTAAATTTCTTTCTTTTCTCTCTATCTTTTTCATATTTTTCACATTAACTTCCTTCCTTCCTTCCTTCCTTTCTTTCCGTCTTTCTTTCTTTTGCTTATTTGTTTGTTGGCTTCTTTCTTTTTCTTTCTTTCATTTAAATCCTTTCTACCGTTTCTATTTCTCCTTTCATTCATTTATTTAAATTTCTTTCTTTTCTCTCTTCCCTTTTCATATTTTTCACATTACCTTCCTTCGTTTCTTCCTCTCTTCCTTCCTTCTTTCCTTCCTTTCCGTCTTTCTTTCTTTTGCTTATTTGTTTGTTGTCGACATTCTTTTTCTTTCTTTCATTTAAATTCTTTTTATGGTTTCTATTTCTCCTTTCATTCATTTATTTAAATTTCTTTCTTTTCTCTCTACCTTTTTCATATTTTTCACATTACCTTCCTTCCTTCCTTCCTTTCTTTCCGTCTTTCTTTCTTTTGCTTGTTTGTTTGTTGGCTTCTTTCTTTTTCTTTCTTTCATTTAAATTCTTTCTATTGTTTCTAATTCTCCTTTCATTCATTTATTTAAATTTCTTTCTTTTCTCTCTTCCCTTTTCATATTTTTCACATTACCTTCCTTCGTTTCTTCCTCTCTTCGTTCCTTCCTTCCTTCCTACCTTCCTTCCTTCCTTCCTTCCTTCCTTCCTTTCCGTCTTTCTTTCTTTTATTTATTTGTTTGTTGGCTTCTTTCTTTTTCTTTCTTTCATTTAAATTCTTTCTATCTTTTCTATTTCTTCTTTCATTCATTTATTTAAATTTCTCTCTTTTCTCTCTTCCCTTTTCATATTTTTCACATTACCTTCCTTCGTTTCTTTCTTTCTTCCTTCCTTCCTTCCTTCCTTCCTTCCTTCCTTCCTTTCCGTCTTTCGTTCTTTTGCTTATTTGTTTGTTGGCTTCTTTCTTTTTCTTTCTTTCATTTAAATTCTTTCTACCGTTTCTATTTCTCCTTTCATTCATTTATTTAAATTTCTTTCTTTTCTCTCTTCCCTTTTCATGTTTTTCACATTACTTTCCTTCGTTTCTTCCTCTCTTCCTTTCTTCTTTCCTTCCTTCCTTACTTTCTTCCTTCCTTTCCGTCTTTCTTTCTTTTGCTTATTTGTTTGTTGGCTTCTTTCTTTTTCTTTCTTTCATTTAAATTCTTTCTATCGTTTCTATTTCTCCTTTCATTCATTTATTTAAATTTCTTTCTTTTCTCTCTACCTTTTTCATATTTTTCACATTACCTTCCTTCCTTCCTTCCTTTCTTTCCGTCTTTCTTTCTTTTGCTTGTTTGTTTGTTGGCTTCTTTCTTTGTCTTTCTTTCATTTAAATTCTTTCTATCGTTTCTATTTCTCCTTTCAATCATTTATTTAAATTTATTTCTTTTCTCTCTTCCCTTTTCATGTTTTTCACATTACCTTCCTTCGTTTCTTCCTCTCTTCCTTCCTTCCTTCCTTCCTTCCTTTCCGTCTTTCTTTCTTTTGCTTATTTGTTTGTTGGCTTCTTTCTTTTTCTTTCTTTCATTTAAATTCTTTCTATCGTTTCTATTTCTCCTCTCATTCATTTATTAAATTTCTTTCTTTTCTCTCTACCTTTTTCATATTTTTCAAATTACCTTCCTTCCTTCCTTCCTTCCTTCCTTCCTTCCTTCCTTCCTTCCTTCCCTTCTTTACGTCTTTCTTTCTTTTGCTTGTTTGTTTGTTGGCTTCTTTCTTTGTCTTTCTTTCATTTAAATTCTTTTTATCGTTTCTATTTCTCCTTTCATTAATCTATTTAAATTTCTTTCTTTTCTCTCTTCCCTTTTCATATTTTTCACATTACCTTCCTTCGTTTCTTCCTCTCTTCCTTCCTTCCTTCCTTTCTTTCCATCTTTCTTTCTTTTGCTTGTTTGTTTGTTGGCTTCTTTCTTTTTCTTTCTTTCATTTAAATTCTTTCTATCGTTTCTATTTCTCATTTCATTCATTCATTTAAATTTCTTTCTTTTCTCTCGTCCCTTTTCATATTTTTTACATTACCTTCCTTCGTTTCTTCCTCTCTTCCTTCCATCCTTCCTTCCTTCCTTCCTTCCTTGCTTCCTTCCTTCCTTTTCGTCTTTCTTTCTTTTGCTTATTTGTTTGTTGGCTTCTTTCTTTTTCTTTCTTTCATTTAAATTCTTTCTATCGTTTCTATTTCTCCTTTCATTCATTTATTTAATTTTCTTCTCTTTCTTCCCTTTTCATATTTTTCAGATTACCTTCCTTCCGTTCTCCCTTCCTTTCTTTCCGTTTTTCTTTCGTTTCCTTGTTTGTTTGTTGGCTTCTTTCTTTGTCTTTCTTTCATTTAAATTCTTTCTATCGTTTCTATTTCTCCTTTCATTCATTTATTTAAATTTCTTTCTTTTCTCTCTTCCCTTTTCATATTTGTCACATTACCTTCCTTCGTTTCTTCCTCTCTTCGTTCCTTCCTTCGTTCCTTCCTTCCTTCCTTCCTTTCCGTCTTTCTTTCTTTTATTTATTTGTTTGTTGGCTTCTTTCTTTTTCTTTCTTTCATTTAAATTCTTTCTATCGTTTCTATTTCTCTTTTCATTCATTTATTTAAATTTCTTTCTTTTCTCTCTATCTTTTTCATATTTTTCACATTAACTTCCTTCCTTCCTTCCTTCCTTTCTTTCCGTCTTTCTTTCTTTTGCTTATTTGTTTGTTGGCTTCTTTCTTTTTCTTTCTTTCATTTAAATTCTTTCTACCGTTTCTATTTCTCCTTTCATTCATTTATTTAAATTTCTTTCTTTTCTCTCTTCCCTTTTCATATTTTTCACATTACCTTCCTTCGTTTCTTCCTCTCTTCCTTCCTTCTTTCCTTCCTTTCCGTCTTTCTTTCTTTTGCTTATTTGTTTGTTGTCGACATTCTTTTTCTTTCTTTCATTTAAATTCTTTTTATGGTTTCTATTTCTCCTTTCATTCATTAATTTAAATTTCTTTCTTTTCTCTCTACCTTTTTCATATTTTTCACATTACCTTCCTTCCTTCCTTCCTTTCTTTCCGTCTTTCTTTCTTTTGCTTGTTTGTTTGTTGGCTTCTTTCTTTTTCTTTCTTTCATTTAAATTCTTTCTATTGTTTCTAATTCTCCTTTCATTCATTTATTTTAATTTCTTTCTTTTCTCTCTTCCCTTTTCATATTTTTCACATTACCTTCCTTCGTTTCTTCCTCTCTTCGTTCCTTCCTTCTTTCCTTCCTTCCTTCCTTCCTTTCCGTCTTTCTTTCTTTTATTTATTTGTTTGTTGGCTTCTTTCTTTTTCTTTCTTTCATTTAAATTCTTTCTATCTTTTCTATTTCTTCTTTCATTCATTTATTTAAATTTCTCTCTTTTCTCTCTTCCCTTTTCATATTTTTCACATTACCTTCCTTCGTTTCTTTCTTTCTTCCTTCCTTCCTTCCTTCCTTCCTTCCTTTCCGTCTTTCGTTCTTTTGCTTATTTGTTTGTTGGCTTCTTTCTTTTTCTTTCTTTCATTTAAATTCTTTCTACCGTTTCTATTTCTCCTTTCATTCATTTATTTAAATTTCTTTCTTTTCTCTCTTCCCTTTTCATGTTTTTCACATTACTTTCCTTCGTTTCTTCCTCTCTTCCTTTCTTCTTTCCTTCCTTCCTTACTTTCTTCCTTCCTTTCCGTCTTTCTTTCTTTTGCTTATTTGTTTGTTGGCTTCTTTCTTTTTCTTTCTTTCATTTAAATTCTTTCTATCGTTTCTATTTCTCCTTTCATTCATTTATTTAAATTTCTTTCTTTTCTCTCTACCTTTTTCATATTTTTCACATTACCTTCCTTCCTTCCTTCCTTTCTTTCCGTCTTTCTTTCTTTTGCTTGTTTGTTTGTTGGCTTCTTTCTTTTCTTTCTTTCATTTAAATTCTTTCTATCGTTTCTATTTCTCCTTTCATTCATTTATTTAAATTTCTTTCCTTTCTCTCTACCTTTTTCATATTTTTCACATTTCCTTCCTTCCTTCCTTCCTTTCTTTCCGTCTTTCTTTCTTTTGCTTGTTTGTTTGTTGGCTTCTTTCTTTGTCTTTCTTTCATTTAAATTCTTTCTATCGTTTCTATTTCTCCTTTCAATCATTTATTTAAATTTCTTTCTTTTCTCTCTTCCCTTTTCATGTTTTTCACATTACCTTCCTTCGTTTCTTCCTCTCTTCCTTCCTTCCTTCCTTCCTTCCTTTCCGTCTTTCTTTCTTTTGCTTATTTGTTTGTTGGCTTCTTTCTTTTTCTTTCTTTCATTTAAATTCTTTCTATCTTTTCTATTTCTCCTCTCATTCATTTATTTAAATTTCTTTCTTTTCTCTCTACCTTTTTCATATTTTTCAAATTACCTTCCTTCCTTCCTTCCTTCCTTCCTTCCTTCCTTCCCTTCTTTACGTCTTTCTTTCTTTTGCTTGTTTGTTTGTTGGCTTCTTTCTTGGTCTTTCTTTCATTTAAATTCTTTTTATCGTTTCTATTTCTCCTTTCATTAATCTATTTAAATTTCTTTCTTTTCTCTCTTCCCTTTTCATATTTTTCACATTACCTTCCTTCGTTTCTTCCTCTCTTCCTTCCTTCCTTCCTTTCTTTCCATCTTTCTTTCTTTTGCTTGTTTGTTTGTTGGCTTCTTTCTTTTTCTTTCTTTCATTTAAATTCTTTCTATCGTTTCTATTTCTCATTTCATTCATTCATTTAAATTTCTTTCTTTTCTCTCGTCCCTTTTCATATTTTTTACATTACCTTCCTTCGTTTCTTACTCTCTTCCTTCCATCCTTCCTTCCTTCCTTCCTTCCTTCCTTTTCGTCTTTCTTTCTTTTGCTTATTTGTTTGTTGGCTTCTTTCTTTTTCTTTCTTTCATTTAAATTCTTTCTATCGTTTCTATTTCTCCTTTCATTCATTTATTTAAATAACTTTCTTTTCTCTCTTCCCTTTTCATATTTGTCACATTACCTTCCTTCGTTTCTTCCTCTCTTCTTTCCATCCTTCCTTCCTTCCTTCCTTCCTTCCTTCCTTCCTTTCCGTCTGTCTTTCTTTTATTTATTTGTTTGTTGGCTTCTTTCTTTTTCTTTCTTTCATTTAAATTCTTTCTATCGTTTCTATTTCTCCTTTCATTCATTTATTTAATTTTCTTCTCTTTTTTCCCTTTTCATATTTTTCAGATTACCTTCCTTCCGTTCTCCCTTCCTTTCTTTCCGTTTTTCTTTCGTTTCCTTGTTTGTTTGTTGGCTTCTTTCTTTGTCTTTCTTTCATTTAAATTCTTTCTATCGTTTCTATTTCTCCTTTCATTCATTTATTTAAATTTCTTTCTTTTATCTCTTCCCTTTTCATATTTGTCACATTACCTTCCTTCGTTTCTTCCTCTCTTCGTTCCTTCCTTCGTTCGTTCGTTCCTTCCTTCCTTTCCGTCTTTCTTTCTTTTATTTATTTGTTTGTTGGCTTCTTTCTTTTTCTTTCTTTCATTTAAATTCTTTCTATCGTTTCTATTTCTCTTTTCATTCATTTATTTATATTTCTTTCTTTTCTCTCTACCTTTTTCATATTTTTCACATCACCTTCCTTCGTTTCTTCCTTTCTTTCCGTCTTTCTTTCTTTTGCTTGTTTGTTTGTTGGCTTCTTTCTTTGTCTTTCTTTCATTTAAATTCTTTCTATCGTTTCTATTTCTCCTTTCATTAATCTATTTAAATTTCTTTCTTTTCTCTCTTCCCTTTTCATATTTTTCACATTACCTTCCTTCGTTTTTTCCTCTCTTCCTTCCTTCCTTCCTTCCTTCCTTCCCTTCTGTCTTTCTTTCTTTTATTTATTTGTTTGTTGGCTTCTTTCTTTTTCTTTCTATCATTTAAATTCTTTCTATCGTTTCTATTTCTCCTTTCATTAATCTATTTAAATTTCTTTCTTTTCTCTCTTCCCTTTTCATGTTTTTCACATTACCTTCCTTCGTTTCTTCCTCTCTTCCTTCCTTCCTTCCTTCCTTCCTTCCTTCCTTCCTTCCTTTCCGTCTTTCTTTCTTTTGCTTATTTGTTTGTTGGCTTCTTTCTTTTTCTTTCTTTCATTTAAATTCTTTCTATCGTTTCTATTTCTCCTTTCATTCATTTATTTAAATTTCTTTCTTTTCTCTCTACCTTTTTTATATTTTTCACATTACCTTCCTTCCTTCCTTCCTTCCTTTTTTTCCGTCTTTCTTTCTTTTGCTTGTTTGTTTGTTGGCTTCTTTCTTTGTCTTTCTTTCATTTAAATTCTTTCTATCGTTTCTATTTCTCCTTTCAATCATTTATTTAAATTTCTTTCTTTTCTCTCTTCCCTTTTCATGTTTTTCACATTACCTTCCTTCGTTTCTTCCTCTCTTCCTTCCTTCCTTCCTTCCTTCCTTTCCGTCTTTCTTTCTTTTGCTTATTTGTTTGTTGGCTTCTTTCTTTTTCTTTATTTCATTTAAATTCTTTCTATCGTTTCTATTTCTCCTCTCATTCATTTATTTAAATTTCTTTCTTTTCTCTCTACCTTTTTCATATTTTTCAAATTACCTTCCTTCCTTCCTTCCTTCCTTCCTTCCTTCCTTCCTTCCTTCCTTCCCTTCTTTACGTCTTTCTTTCTTTTGCTTGTTTGTTTGTTGGCTTCTTTCTTTGTCTTTCTTTCATTTAAATTCTTTTTATCGTTTCTATTTCTCCTTTCATTAATCTATTTAAATTTCTTTCTTTTCTCTCTTCCCTTTTCATATTTTTCACATTACCTTCCTTCGTTTCTTCCTCTCTTCCTTCCTTCCTTCCTTTCTTTCCATCTTTCTTTCTTTTGCTTGTTTGTTTGTTGGCTTCTTTCTTTTTCTTTCTTTCATTTAAATTCTTTCTATCGTTTCTATTTCTCATTTCATTCATTCATTTAAATTTCTTTCTTTTCTCTCGTCCCTTTTCATATTTTTTACATTACCTTCCTTCGTTTCTTACTCTCTTCCTTCCATCCTTCCTTCCTTCCTTCCTTCCTTCCTTTTCGTCTTTCTTTCTTTTGCTTATTTGTTTGTTGGCTTCTTTCTTTTTCTTTCTTTCATTTAAATTCTTTCTATCGTTTCTATTTCTCCTTTCATTCATTTATTTAAATAACTTTCTTTTCTCTCTTCCCTTTTCATATTTTTCACATTACCTTCCTTCGTTTCTTCCTCTCTTCTTTCCATCCTTCCTTCCTTCCTTCCTTCCTTCCTTCCTTCCTTCCTTTCTTTCCGTCTTTCTTTCTTTTGTTTGTTTGTTTGTTGGCTTCTTTCTTTGTCTTTCTTTCATTTAAATTCTTTCTATCGTTTCTATTTCTCCTTTCATTCATTTATTTAAATTTCTTTCTTTTCTCTCTACCTTTTTTATATTTTTCACATTACCTTCCTTCCTTCCTTCCTTCCTTTCTTTCCGTCTTTCTTTCTTTTGCTTGTTTGTTTGTTGTCTTCTTTCTTTGTCTTTCTTTCATTTAAATTCTTTCTATCGTTTCTATTTCTCCTTTCATTAATTTATTTAAATTTCTTTCTTTTCTCTCTTCCCTTTTCATATTTTTCACATTACTTTCCTTCGTTTCTTCCTCTCTTCCTTCCTTCCTTCTTTCCTTCCTTCCTTTCTTTCCGTCTTTCTTTCTTTTGTTTGTTTGTTTGTTGGCTTTTTTCTTTGTCTTTCTTTCATTTAAATTCTTTCTATCGTTTCCATTTTTCCTTTCATTAATTTATTTATATTTCTTTCTTTTCTCTCTACCTTTTTCATATTTTTCAAATTTCCTTCCTTCCTTCCCTTCTTTCCGTCTTTCTTTCTTTTGCTTGTTTGTTTGTTGGCTTCTTTCTTTGTCTTTCTTTCATTTCAATTTTTTCTACCGTTTCTATTTCTGCTTTCATTCATTTATTTAAATTTCTTTCTTTTCTCTCTATCTTTTTCATATTTTTCACATTTCCTTCCTTCCTTCCTTCCTTTCTTTCCGTCATTCTTTCTTTTGCTTGTTTGTTTGTTGGCTTCTTTCTTTGTCTTTCTTTCATTTAAATTCTTTCTATCGTTTCTATTTCTCCTTTCATTCATTTATTTAAATTTCTTTCTTTTCTCTCTTCCCTTTTCATATTTTTCACATTACTTTACTTCGTTTCTTCCTCTCTTCCTTCCTTCCTTCCTTCCTTCCTTCCTTCCTTCCTTCCTTCCTTCCTTCCTTTCCGTCTTTCTTTCTTTTGCTTATTTGTTTGTTGGCTTATTTCTTTTTCTTTCTTTCATTTAAATTCTTTCAATCGTTTCTATTTCTCATTTCATTCATTTATTTAAATTTCTTTCTTTTCTCTCTTCCCTTTTCATATTTTTCACATTACCTTCCTTCCTTCCATTCCGTCTTTCTTTCTTTTGCTTATTTGTTTGTTGGCTTCTTTCTTTTTCTTTCTTTCATTTAAATTCTTTCTATCGTTTCTATTTCTCCTTTCATTCATTTATTTAAATTTCTTTCTTTTCTCTCTACCTTTTTCATATTTTTCACATTACCTTCCATCGTTCCTTCCTTTCTTTCCGTCTTTCTTTCTTTTGCTTGTTTGCTTGTTTGTTTGTTGGCTTCTTTCTTTGTCTTTCTTTCATTTATATTCTTTCTATCGTTTCAATTTCTCCTTTCATTCATTTATTTAAATTTCTTTCTTTTCTCTCTTCCCTTTTCATATTTTTCACATTACCTTCCTTCGTTTCTTCCTCTCTTCCTTCCTTCCTTCCTTCCTTCCTTTCCGTCTTTCTTTCTTTTGCTTATTTGTTTGTTGGCATCTTTCTTTTTCTTTCTTTCATTTAAATTCTTTCTGTCGTTTCTATTTCTCCTTTCATTCATTTATTTAAATTTCTTTCTTTTCTCTCTTCCCTTTTCATATTTTTCACATTACCTTCCTTCCTTCCTTCCTTTCTTTCCGTCTTTCTTTCTTTTGCTTGTTTGTTTGTTGGCTTCTTTCTTTGTCTTTCTTTCATTTAAATTCTTTCTGTCGTTTCTATTTCTCCTTTCATTAATTTATTTAAATTTCTTTCTTTTCTCTCTTCCCTTTTCATATTTTTCACAATACCTTCCTTCGTTTCTTCCTCTCTTCCTTCCTTCCTTCCTTCCTTCCTTCCTTCCTTCCTTCCTTCCTTCCTCCCTTCCCTTCCGTCTTTCTTTCTTTTATTTATTTGTTTGTTGGCTTCTTTCTTTTTCTTTCTTTCATTTAAATTCTTTCTATCGTTTCTATTTCTCCTTTCATTCATTTATTTAAATTTCTTTCTTTTCTCTCTTCCCTTTTCATATTTTTCACATTACCTTCCTTCCTTCCTTCCTTTCTTTCCGTCTTTCTTTCTTTTGCTTGTTTGTTTGTTGGCTTCTTTCTTTGTCTTTCTTTCATTTATATTCTTTCTATCGTTTCTATTTCTCCTTTCATTCATTTATTTAAATTTCTTTCTTTTCTCTCTTCCCTTTTCATATTTTTCACATTACCTTCCTTCGTTTCTTCCTCTCTTCCTTCCTTCCTTCCTTCCTTCCTTCCTTCCTTCCCTTCCCTCTTTCTTTCTTTTATTTATTTGTTTGTTGGCTTCTTTCTTTTTCTTTCTTTCATTTAAATTCTTTCTACCGTTTCTATTTCTCCTTTCATTCATTTTTTTAAATTTCTTTCTTTTCTCTCTTCCCTTTTCATGTTTTTCACATTACCTTCCTTCGTTTCTTCCTCTCTTCCTTCCTTTCTTCCTTCATTCCTTCCTTTCCGTCTTTGTTTCTTTTGCTTATTTGTTTGTTGGCTTCTTTCTTTGTCTTTCTTTCATTTAAATTCTTTCTATCGTTTCTATTTCTCCTTTAATTCATTTATTTAAATTTCTTTCTTTTCTCTCTTCCCTTTTCATATTTTTCACATTACCTTCCTTCCTTCCTTCCTTCCCTTCCGTCTTTCTTTCTTTTGCTTGTTTGTTTGTTGGCTTCTTTCTTTGTCTTTCTTTCATTTAAATTCTTTCTATCGTTTCTATTTCTCCTTTCATTAATTTATTTAAATTTCTTTCTTTTCTCTCTTCCCTTTTCATATTTTTCACATTACTTTCCTTCGTTTCTTCCTCTCTTCCTTCCTTCCTTCCTTCCTTCCTCCCTTTCCGTCTTTCTTTCTTTTCCTTATTTGTTTGTTGGCTTCTTTCTTTTTCTTTCTTTCATTTAAATTCTTTCTAGCGTTTCTATTTCTCCTTTCATTAATTTATTTAAATTTCTTTCTTTTCTCTCTACCTTTTTCATATTTTTCAAATTTCCTTCCTTCCTTCCTTCCTTTCTTTCCGTCTTTCTTTCTTTTGCTTGTTTGTTTGTTGGCTTCTTTCTTTGTCTTTCTTTCATTTCAATTTTTTCTACCGTTTCTATTTCTGCTTTCATTCATTTATTTAAATTTCTTTCTTTTCTCTCTACCTTTTTCATATTTTTCACATTTCCTTCCTTCCTTCCTTCCTTCCTTTCTTTCCGTCTTTCTTTCTTTTGCTTGTTTGTTTGTTGGCTTCTTTCTTTGTCTTTCTTTCATTAAAATTCTTTCTATCGTTTCTATTTCTCCTTTCATTCATTTATTTAAATTTCTTTCTTTTCTCTCTTCCCTTTTCATATTTTTCACATTACCTTACTTCGTTTCTTCCTCTCTTCCTTCCTTCCTTCCTTCCTTCCTTCCTTTCCGTCTTTCTTTCTTTTGCTTATTTGTTTGTTGGCTTCCTTCTTTTTCTTTCTTTCATTTAAATTCTTTCTATCGTTTCTATTTCTCCTTCCATTCATTTATTTAAATTTCTTTCTTTTCTCTCTTCCCTTTTCATATTTTTCACATTACCTTCCTTCCTTCCTTCCTTCCTTTCCGTCTTTCTTTCTTTTGCTTATTTGTTCGTTGGCTTCTTTCTTTTTCTTTCTTTCATTTAAATTCTTTCTATCATTTCTATTTCTCCTTTCATTCAATTATTTAAATTTCTTTCTTTTCTCTCTTCCCTTTTCATATTTTTCACATTACCTTCCTTCCTTCCTTCCTTCCTTCCTTCCTTTCCGTCTTTCTTTCTTTTGCTTATTTGTTTGTTGGCTTCTTTCTTTTTCTTTCTTTTATTTAAATTCTTTCTATCGTTTCTATTTCTCCTTTCATTCATTTATTTAAATTTCTTTCTTTTCTCTCTACCTTTTTCATATTTTTCACATTACCTTCCTTCGCTTCTTCCTTTCTTTCCGTCTTTCTTTCTTTTGCTTGTTTGCTTGTTTGTTTGTTGGCTTCTTTCTTTGTCTTTCTTTCATTTATATTCTTTCTATCGTTTCAATTTCTCCTTTCATTCATTTATTTAAATTTCTTTCTTTTCTCTCTTCCCTTTTCATATTTTTCACATTACCTTCCTTCGTTTCTTCCTCTCTTCCTTCCTTCCTTCCTTCCTTCCTTCCTTCCTTTCCGTCTTTCTTTCTTTTGCTTATTTGTTTGTTGGCTTCTTTCTTTTTCTTTCTTTCATTTAAATTCTTTCTGTCGTTTCTATTTCTCCTTTCATTCATTTATTTAAATTTCTTTCTTTTCTCTCTTCCCTTTTCATATTTTTCACATTACCTTCCTTCGTTTCTTCCTCTCTTCCTTCCTTCCTTCCTTCCTTCCTTCCTTCCTTCCTTCCCTTCCGTCTTTCTTTCTTTTATTTATTTGTTTGTTGGCTTCTTTCTTTTTCTTTCTTTCATTTAAATTCTTTCTACCGTTTCTATTTCTCCTTTCATTCATTTATTTAAATTTCTTTCTTTTCTCTCTACCTTTTTCATATTTTTCACATTACCTTCCTTCGTTTCTTCCTTTCTTTCCGTCTTTCTTTCTTTTGCTTGTTTGCTTGTTTGTTTGTTGGCTTCTTTCTTTGTCTTTCTTTCATTTATATTCTTTCTATCGTTTCAATTTCTCCTTTCATTCATTTTTTTAAATTTCTTTCTTTTATCTCCTCCCTTTTCATATTTTTCACATTACCTTCCTTCGTTTCTTCCTCTCTTCCTTCCTTCCTTCCTTCCTTTCCGTCTTTCTTTCTTTTGCTTATTTGTTTGTTGGCTTCTTTCTTTTTCTTTCTTTCATTTAACTTCTTTCTGTCGTTTCTATTTCTCCTTTCATTCATTTATTTAAATTTCTTTCTTTTCTCTCTTCCCTTTTCATATTTTTCACATTACCTTCCTTCCTTCCTTCCTTCCTTCCTTTCTTCCTGTCCGTCTTTCTTTCTTTTGCTTGTTTGTTTGTTGGCTTATTTCTTTGTCTTTCTTTCATTTAAATTCTTTCTATCGTTTCTATTTCTCCTTTCATTCATTTATTTAAATTTCTTTCTTTTCTCTCTTCCCTTTTCATATTTTTCACATTACCTTCCTTCGTTTCTTCCTCTCTTCCTTCCTTCCTTCCTTCCTTCCTTCCTTCCTGTCCGTCTTTCTTTCTTTTGCTTATTTGTTTGTTGGCTTCTTTCTTTTTCTTTCTTTCATTTAAATTCTTTCTAGCGTTTCTATTTCTCCTTTCATTAATTTATTTAAATTTCTTTCTTTTCTCTCTTCCCTTTTCATATTTTTCACATTTCCTTCCTTCCTTCCTTCCTTTCTTTCCCTCTTTCTTTCTTTTGCTTGTTTGTTTGTTGGCTTCTTTCTTTGTCTTTCTTTCATTTAAATTATTTCTATCGTTTCTATTTCTCCTTTCATTAATTTATTTATATTTCTTTCTTTTCTCTCTACCTTTTTCATATTTTTCAAATTTCCTTCCTTCCTTCATTCCTTTCTTTCCGTCTTTCTTTCTTTTGCTTGTTTGTTTGTTGGCTTCTTTCTTTGTCTTTCTTTCATTTAAATTCTTTCTATCGTTTCTATTTCTCCTTTCATTCATTTATTTAAATTTCTTTCTTTTCTCTCTTCCCTTTTCATATTTTTCACAATACCTTACTTCGTTTCTTCCTCTCTTCCTTCCTTCCTTCCTTCCTTCCTTTCCGTCTTTCTTTCTTTTGCTTATTTGTTTGTTGGCTTCCTTCTTTTTCTTTCTTTCATTTAAATTCTTTCTATCGTTTCTATTTCTCCTTTCATTCATTTATTTAAATTTCTTTCTTTTCTCCTCCCTTTTCATATTTTTCACATTACCTTCCTTCCTTCCTTCCTTCCTTTCCGTCTTTCTTTCTTTTGCTTATTTGTTTGTTGGCTTCTTTCTTTTTCTTTCTTTCATTTAAATTCTTTCTATCGTTTCTATTTCTCCTTTCATTCATTTATTTAAATTTCTTTCTTTTCTCTCTACCTTTTTCATATTTTTCACATTACCTTCCTTCGTTTCTTCCTTTCTTTCCGTCTTTCTTTCTTTTGCTTGTTTGCTTGTTTGTTTGTTGGCTTCTTTCTTTGTCTTTCTTTCATTTATATTCTTTCTATCGTTTCAATTTCTCCTTTCATTCATTTATTTAAATTTCTTTCTTTTCTCTCTTCCCTTTTCATATTTTTCACATTACCTTCCTTCGTTTCTTCCTCTCTTCCTTCCTTCCTTCCTTCCTTTCCGTCTTTCTTTCTTTTGCTTATTTGTTTGTTGGCTTCTTTCTTTTTCTTTCTTTCATTTAAATTCTTTCTATCGTTTCTATTTCTCCTTTCATTCATTTATTTAAATTTCTTTCTTTTCTCTCTTCCCTTTTCATATTTTTCACATTACCTTCCTTCCTTCCTTCCTTTCTTCCTGTCCGTCTTTCTTTCTTTTGCTTGTTTGTTTGTTGGCTTCTTTCTTTGTCTTTCTTTCATTTAAATTCTTTCTATCGTTTCTATTTCTCCTTTCATTCATTTATTTAAATTTCTTTCTTTTCTCTCTTCCCTTTTCATATTTTTCACATTACCTTCCTTCGTTTCTTCCTCTCTTCCTTCCTTCCTTCCTTCCTTCCTTCCTTTCCGTCTTTCTTTCTTTTATTTATTTGTTTGTTGGCTTCTTTCTTTTTCTTTCTTTCATTTAAATTCTTTCTATCGTTTCTATTTCTCCTTTCATTCATTTATTTACATTTCTTTCTTTTCTCTCTTCCCTTTTCATATTTTTCACATTACCTTACTTCGTTTCTTCCTCTCTTCCTTCCTTCCTTCCTTCCTTCCTTCCTTCCTTCCTTCCTTCCTTCCTTCCTTTCCGTCTTTCTTTCTTTTGCTTATTTGTTTGTTGGCTTCCTTCTTTTTCTTTCTTTCATTTAAATTCTTTCTATCGTTTCTATTTCTCCTTTCATTCATTTATTTAAATTTCTTTCTTTTCTCTCTACCTTTTTCATATTTTTCACCTTACCTTCCTTCGTTTCTTCCTTTCTTTCCGTCTTACTTTCTTTTGCTTGTTTGCTTGTTTGTTTGTTGGCTTCTTTCTTTGTCTTTCTTTCATTTATATTCTTTCTATCGTTTCAATTTCTCCTTTCATTCATTTATTTAAATTTCTTTCTTTTCTCTCTTCACTTTTCATATTTTTCACATTACCTTCCTTCGTTTCTTCCTCTCTTCCTTCCTTCCTTCCTTCCTTTCCGTCTTTCTTTCTTTTGCTTATTTGTTTGTTGGCTTCTTTCTTTTTCTTTCTTTCATTTAAATTCTTTCTATCGTTTCTATTTCTCCTTTCATTCATTTATTTAAATTTCTTTCTTTTCTCTCTTCCCTTTTCATATTTTTCACATTACTTTCCTTCCTTCCTTCCTTTCTTCCTGTCCGTCTTTCTTTCTTTTGCTTGTTTGTTTGTTGGCTTCTTTCTTTGTCTTTCTTTCATTTAAATTCTTTCTATCGTTTCTATTTCTCCTTTCATTCATTTATTTAAATTTCTTTCTTTTCTCTCTTCCCTTTTCATATTTTTCACATTACCTTCCTTCGTTTCTTCCTCTCTTCCTTCCTTCCTTCCTTCCTTCCTTCCTTCCTTCCTTCCTTCCTTCCTTCCTGTCCGTCTTTCTTTCTTTTGCTTATTTGTTTGTTGGCTTCTTTCTTTTTCTTTCTTTCATTTAAATTCTTTCTATCGTTTCTATTTCTCCTTTCATTCATTTATTTACATTTCTTTCTTTTCTCTCTACCTTTTTCATATTTTTCACATTACCTTCCTTCCTTCCTTCCTTCCTTTCTTTCCGTCTTTCTTTCTTTTGCTTGTTTGTTTGTTGGCTTCTTTCTTTGTCTTTCTTTCATTTAAATTCTTTCTATCGTTTCTATTTCTCCTTTCATTCATTTATTTAAATTTCTTTCTTTTCTCTCTTCCCTTTTCATATTTTTCACATTACCTTCCTTCGTTTCTTCCTCTCTTCCTTCCTTCCTTCCTTCCTTCCTTCCTTCCTTCCTTCCTTTCCGTCTTTCTTTCTTTTATTTATTTGTTTGTTGGCTTCTTTCTTTTTCTTTCTTTCATTTAAATTCTTTCTATCGTTTCTATTTCTCCTTTCATTCATTTATTTACATTTCTTTCTTTTCTCTCTACCTTTTTCATATTTTTCACATTACCTTACTTCCTTCCTTCCTTCCTTTCTTTCCGTCTTTCTTTCTTTTGCTTGTTTGTTTTTTGGCTTCTTTCTTTGTCTTTCTTTCATTTAAATTCTTTCTATCGTTTCTATTTCTCCTTTCATTCATTTATTTAAATTTCTTTCTTTTCTCTCTTCCCTTTTCATATTTTTCACATTACCTTCCTTCGTTTCTTCCTCTCTTCCTTCCTTCCTTCCTTCCTTCCTTTCCCTCTTTCTTTCTTTTGCTTATTTTTTTGTTGGCTTCTTTCTTTGTCTTTCTTTCATTTAAATTCTTTCTATCGTTTCTATTTCTTTTTTCATTCATTTATTTACATTTCTTTCTTTTCTCTCTTCCCTTTTCATATTTTTCACATTACCTTCTTTCCTTTCTTCCTTCCTTCCTTCCTTTCTTTCCTTCTTTCTTTCTGTTGTTTGTTTGTTTGTTGGATTCTGCATATTCTCCCATTAGCCTCCTTCCTTTTCTTCTTCTTTCTCTCTTTTCTTTATTCTGACATTCTCTTTCTTCCTGTCTTCAAACCTTGCTTGGCTTTCTGTCTTTCACGTAATTTCCTTTCGATATTTCTTTGTGCCTTTTGCAGAATCATTCTTTGTTTTGTATTCTTCCTCTCAATCACTTCCTGAAATTCCTTCTTTCTTTGAATTCTTTCTATTTCTCCTCTCATTCAAAAATTCTTTCCTTGTATTTATTCTTTTTTTCTTGTATCGCTAGATTCAATCTTTCTTTCTTTAAAATATTTCTATCTCTAATATCTCTCCATTCATTTATTTATTTTTTAAATTGTTCTTTCTTTTCTTCATTTTTTCTTTCCTTTCTATTTATCTCCTGTTCTCTTCTTTCTTTCTTTCTTTCTTTCTTTCTTTCTTTCTTTCTTTTCCTTTCATTCTTTCAATTCTTTCTTTTTTCTTTCTTCGTTCTTTTCTTTCTTTCTCGCTTACTTTTTATTTTCTTTTTCCTTTCATTCTTTCTTTTCTTTCTTTTTTCTTTCTTTTCTTCGTTCATTTCTTTCTTTCAGTTTTTCTTTTTTCTTTTCTTTCTTTCCTTCACATCTTTCTTTCATTTTAATTCTTTCAATCTTTCCTATGGCTTCTTTCATTCATTTATTTATTTGCATTCTTTCTTTCTTTCTTTCTTTCTTTCTTTCTTTCTTTCTTTCTTTCTTTCTTTCTTTCTTTCTTTCTTTCATTTTAATTCTTTCCGTTTTTTCTATCCCTCCTTTCATTCATTCATTTTTTAAATTCTTTCTTTTCTTCTTTATTTCTTTCTTTCTTTCTTTCTATTTTCTTTCTTTTCTTTCTGTCTTTTCTATCTTTCTTTTATTTTAATTCTTTCTATCTTTTCTATCTCTCCTTTCATTCATGTATTTATTTAAATTCTTTCTTTCTTTCTTTCTTTCTTTCTTTCTTTCTTTCTTTCTTTCTTTCCAATGCCTTATTTGATTAAATTCTTTCTTTCTTTCTTTCTTTCCAGATTTTCATCTGACATCATGTTTTCCCCACCTGAATTTATTCTTTCAATATTTACCGTCCTCTCCCTTTTCCTTTGCCATTGTTACTACAAACAGATCCGGCTTGCAATTCTCGAAGCTTCTCAAGTCTTCATAGCCACCGAATTGCAATAAATATCATTTCACTAACAAAAATGGAGAAAGTGACTCACATTTTGCTTCGTTTCACTCGAGCCCCGCCTATAAAAGCAGATATGAACCCGAAAAATAAATAGTCCGAGAAGATGAGAGAAAAGAACCAAAAATTCTGTCTCATTATGCAATAATGTCTTCGAGAAGTTCTTAAAGTACTAAACTCCATAAAACTTTTTCATATATTCGACTGATCATCAATAAATGCTTGTAATGACAATTCGATCTTAAAGTGAAATCCATCGTTATCTGGCAACGTAACTATTTTGATTTTGGTTGCCATACGAATCTAAATAACACAGTTCTTTACATATTTCATAATTTTCTTTAAAAGGACGTCTTGACTTTAAGGAGATACCAATGAGAAGGGACTAGTTACGCATTTATAATTACCTTGTCTAATGGATAGTTGAAGTTCTTTATTATTTCATTCGTCTGTTCGAGATAGATAGATATGAACAGATTGAGATAGATAGATATGAATAGATAGATAGATAGATGAGACAAAGAAATAGACAGATAGAGGAATAAAATTAGAGAGACCGATAGATAAGACAATGAAATAGATAGATAGATAGATAAAGAGAATGAAATAGATAAATATGAATAGAATTAGATAGACAGATAGATAAGAGAATGAAATATATATATATATATATATATATATATATATATATATATATATATAGATAGATAGATAGATAGATAGATAAAAGTATGAGATAGATAGATAGATAGATAGATAGATAGATAGATAGATAGATAGATAGATAGATACGCTCGGGTGTGTGTAGGGTGTGATGGATAGTGGTATGGTATAGGAAATCAGAGAGCCGAGTTTCAATTTCAGTTGGATTCGTTACATCCCTCCTCCTCCTCCTACTCTTCCTCATTTTCCTCATCGTCATCATCATGATCATCATCCCCTTGACTTTTGTACTCGGAGGGAGGATCTGAATTCAGAAGCCACACTAACTCTTTTCCACAACGGCCTATCAACGGCAGCCATCAGCAATTCTGGTAGAGTCATACCTGTCCATTGTTTGACATTCTCCAACCAGTTTTGGCGTTGGCGTCCTCTCCTATGTCCACCTTCAACGCTACCTTGCATGATGGTCTTGCAAAGGCTGTCCAAACCACGCCATTTTTCTCCATTTGACTGTGGCGAGAAGAGGTTCTTGTTGGCCCACAAAATATTAACCTCTTTTCCGCACAAACTCGTCAGTTTTTTGTTCCCAATTGAAAATGCCAAAGAGTTTTCTCATGCATTTTTCTCAAATGCTTGGATCCTTCTCTCTGTATCTACCAACAGTGTCCACGTTTCACATCCATATAGGAGAATGGAGACTATCAGCAATTTGTACAGTCCCTACTTTTTTTGAAATCTCCATATTCTTGTCAATTTGGACATCACTGCGGCAATCGTTAAATTCACTTACGCGCAAATGACCCTTGGGAAAGGTATGAATCCAACATTTCTTACCCCAGCTATGGGTTAATTAGTAAGATTTGTATCAATAAATCATTGTTACCTTCAAAAATCGTACAATCTAAAAATATTTTCTGGTTTTAAATAACTTGAAAAAGGTTCATAAGCCGTAAAAAAAACAAAAACAATCAGAATAAGTAATATGCATAAAACCAAACAGAAATAAATAAATCTATTTTACAAAAAATATTTAAAAAATGAAAAAAATCCCTAATAGCACACACACACACACACACACACACACACACACACACACACACACACACACACATATATATATATATATATATGTCTTTGGTTCAATAACCGTGAAAAACCATCAAAGACAGCAACAAAAATTTGTCTATCGCGGCACACTTTAACCAACCGTTTCACAGCTTTGATGACATCAGATACGTACATTAGCGTCTTCATTTAAGAGCCGACAAGAAAAGCTACAGATCGGTGCTGAAATATATTTTCAAAATAAAATCAAATATTAAGGGACTAAACAGGGATTTGGGTTTTTCTCGAAGAATATCATTTCCAACCAGCCAACAACAGCATTCCTCGGAAGAGTAAGTATCACCTTGGTTTATTTCTCGTCTCTTTGAAAAAGGACACGAGCGTGTCCGAAAATTCCGATTTTGAAAACTTTCTCTTCGTGCTTCAATTTTGCCAAAAGTCTAATATATAATGAATATCTCCAAACTTATTGTCAATATTATTATCATTTTGTTCCCTTTTTATTCCACAAATTGTATTGACAGAACTATCAAATCTATATATAGTAGCCACTAAATAAAACATCTGAAGTAATCAGTAAATTATATATATATATATATATATATATATATATATATATATATATATATATATATATATATATATATATATTATAATATGGACAAAGTCCGACAATTATTTAAAGACATATTTATGTTTAACATTCTTTTTATAGATACAAGTATTTAAGTAAAGGCTCTGTTTATAATAAACAGTATTAAATAACATTTACCGGCCTGAATGTCCGAGAAATTTTCATAGAAAATAATCGTCCTCCGACAGGATTCGAACCTGTATCCTATACGGAACCGTCATATAGCCTGACGTGCCTTAACCGATTCGGCCACTGAGGATCGTTCGGTTGGCAAGGTCGAATTTACTGCTTATAAACTTCAATCTTCCATGAATCTTTCACGTAGATTCATAACTGCTCATGGCGTATCAAGTGTAAACAAATGACGTCACGTCTCTTTGAATAAAAATATAATAATAATAATAATAATAATAATAATAATATATATCTATATCTATATATATATATATATATATATATATATATATATATATATATATATATATAGACATGGCTGGTCAATATGACTTACAAATAGCCAGTCTCGATATAAAATCACTTTACACCAACCTCCGGTTGAAAAATATGTCTAATTGAAAAAAAAAAGCAATAGCCCTTGCGAAATATATTGCCACTTTTCTTAGACGTATAACCATCTAATAAACATGGAAGTTAATTTTCATAATAAAAACGATAGATTTCCACTCCTTTTATGTAACTTCAGGGATCACACGGTGACCCTGTCACGTGACCAGTGTAACTTTAAGGGGTTAGTACAGAAAATAACATGCCTTTAGCTTAATAAGTATTTTAACAACACAAGGTAACTGTCCATATTTCTGAGATGAGGCATTATGATTACTTGCATTATTTACATTATTCGGACTGTTATCCTCATCTTCCTTGCCATATTAACAAAGTTTAGGCTGTTGTACGCTCCGACCTTCTTCAGGTGATTGGAATTTGAACTGAACCCTTCATTTCATCCATCAGGGTAGATTGCCCTAGTTCCACGTGCCATGCCTCTTCCAGGAAAAATAACTGAGACATCCGAAAGAGGCATGGCGCGCGGAACTAGAACAATCTACCCCGGTGGACGAAATAAAGAATTCGGTTCGAAATTCCAATCACCTGAAGAAGGTCGGAGCGTATAACGGCCGAAACTTTGTGAATATGGCAAGGAAGATGAGGATAACAGTCCGAATAATGTAAATAATGCAAGTAAGACAAGGTAAGTCCGTTGCTCCTTTCCCGCTTGACAGTCTATTTCTCCGCGCATCATAATAACAGAATAAAATTCGGGGTAATCATTAGATCCTACTTAAGAACACTCACAATTTGCAGCCCTCAATATTTACACGAAGAGGAGAAATATACTGAAAAGACCTTTCAATACCCTTTTTCATATTCAATGCGAAACAAAAGCTCATAATCCTTCCTGACAAACCCAACGAATCAAAAAAAGATATTTTTCTATCAACTATAACAACTACAATTGAAAAGGATTTATCTAAACTCAACATAAAATTTGTCACAACTTCATCTAATAAAACTGTGAAAGACTAAATTAATCAAAATATATACATGCATAAATACATACATAATATATATAATACATAATATACATCATGTACACAAATACATACATAAATACAATACATCTACTAAAACAGTAAAATACTTAATACTAAACAAAACAACGAACCAAAACAGATGCAGATGTTATTATAGACAAAACGTTTCGGGCAAGAATAATTATGGCCATCATAAGGTATCAATTGTTTTTTTGTTTTTGGGATATCATTTGATTATTTTGTTATTTTAAGTATGGGATATCATTTGATTATTTTGTTATTTTAAGTACTTATTATAAGTAAAACGATAAAAAATACAGGGTGCTCAACCAACGAAAAAAAAATAGTAGTTTAATAACCTCAATGGTACATCAGTTCAACGCGACTGGCGGTAGTTGGCTACCTGTAACCCCCATACGCGTCTCGCACTCGCCAAGAACTCACTCGCAGACTAGATAATAATGTCAGCTCTGAGGTTAGGAATTTAAGTGCAGTACTAGATTGGCAGCTAGGTCTCATCATCTGCCAGTTTGTATGGCTAGACATAACCGTAATATCCATGTTAACAGTTTCTCCTCTCGCACTTCTCACCTGTGGAATTCTCCCGGATTCTTGCTTTCGAGTCAACTTTGATCTTTAAAAAATTAAATGCAATGTCATTCGTTATCTTCCTGTGTCATCCCTGTTTTTGTGTAGTTCTCCCTCTTGTCTTCTTCTCATATTCTTCCACACACTGTAAACCATTGCATCTCAGTGGCTTTATTGCCTTGCTTGGGTTGAAATTGGAGTGAAATAATAAAAAAAAGGAAAAGAAAGTCATTGGACTATTAATGGTTCAATTTTACAATTTTACCCGGAAAGCTGAAAACTGGTCGAAACCGTGAAAAAAATATACATAATTACATAAATAAAGAACTGCATATATATATATATATATATATATATATATATATATATATATATATATATATATATATATATATATATATATATATAAACCGCATATATATATATATATATGTATGTGTGTGTGTGTGTGTGTGTGTGTGTGTGTGTGTGTATGTGTGTGTGTGCATGCGCACATGTCATGGGGAGGGTTAGGGCGTGGGTCTGGGTAGGCAAATGATTTAGTGAATAACAGAACAATAAAAGAAATAAAAAGGAAGAAGAAGAAGAAAAGCATCTGTCACTTTTTAAAGATGAAAGAACAAAACTTTTCTCCGGCCATAGTTTTAAATACGTCACGCATGCGCAGACATCAGTTCCGGTTTATGGGGAACTACTCAACTTACATTATAAATGAAAAAAAAGTAAAAATAAATTATTTGTAAAATATTGAGGTAAAAGAAGAAATTGCAATAATAATAATAATAATAATAACAACAATAACAATAATAATAATAATAATAATAATAACAACAATAACAATAATAATAATAATAACAACAATAACAATAATAATAATAATAATAACAATAACAATAATAATAATAATAATAACAATAATAATAATAATAATAATAATAACAACAATAACAATAATAATAATAATAACAACAATAACAATAATAATAATAATAATAATAATAATAATAATAATAATAATAAATTGTATCACAAATACAGCTCACACATTACAAACATCTTTATCTATGTAAAATGTATGTGGATCATAGGATTTTTTTTCTTACAAACATGATCGATAGAAAATGTCATGAAGCCATTTTTGACCTTAGGTCTCTGGTTGGGACCCAGAAAGAAATGTGTATACAACAGAAATCAAAGGAAATGAAATAATAACAATAATAATAATAATAACAACAACAACAACAACAATAATACTAATAATAATAATAAAAATATCAGCTAGTTTATTATTATTTTTTTGTTTTTTTATGATTTCACTCCAGGCAAGGTGAGAATGCCACCAGTACGCAGGGGGGTACATAGAGTAAAATGAGAGAAATGGCTGGGTAAATCTGGGGGACCGTAGCAAGGATAAAAGCTGAAAGGGGTTCAAGAAGATGGAAGATGGCGATTGACGTTGCATTTAAATTTTTAAAGATTGTCGTTATCATGGAGGCAAGGAAACGGAAGGGAGTTCCACAGGCGGGAAGTGCGAGAAAAGAAACTGTTGGATTAGAAGTGGTGGTTACAGTTAACTAATTCAAAAGTAAAAGACCTAGATGAGAATGTGACTGAAACCGAGATGCCAGGTCAGGATCGATTACATTGCAGATCCTTCTTTCGATTTTGTCAAGAACCTCGAGATTAATAACAGTATTCAAAGCACGGACGAATGGTAGAGTTTTTAAATGTGCAAGATGGACTCTAACGAGAAAATCTTTCTGGCACAGCAGAGTGACCCAACTTTCTTTGCAGTAGATGCAGCTATTGATTCGATGTAGTCGGTCCACTTCAAGTCAGTTGAAAACGTGATGCCAAGAAGCCAGTGTGTTACTTTCCAGGTGTCTAGCATCAGCCATGCTGATGGCGGGCGGTGAAGTTTCTCTATGGTGGTTAAATAAGAACAGTTTCGTTTTGAAGGCATTAAAATGTACGAGCCATTTGCTGCCCCAGTTAACCACAGATTAGACGTCATTTTCAAGATCAGTTGCTAGGTTAACTTTGTCGGCTCTGCAGGATTTTCTATTGAGACAGGAGTAAATGGTAGTGTGATCGCTGAGTAGAATCCCTGTTCTGTTGGGTAAATCAGATGTGGGTACTCCAAAGGAGTCGGGAGTTGAGACGGAAGAGAATTTCCGAGCAAAGCATCAACCTTATCTGTTCTAGATGTCAGAACTTCGAATTGATTGAATAGAGGAGGGATTGGGGATTTGCTTCTGTTCAGCACACTCTTGCAGAGCCGCCAATAATCTCTAGAACCGAACTTGCAAGATGCTATACATTGACCCATTCTATCAGTAAACAGTTATTTCGCTTTGATGGCACGCTTGCACTCATTACGAGCAGAGACATAGAGACGTCGGTTGTAATCAGAGGTGTCGCTCTGGTACAGCCAGAAGAAGTGATTCCTGTGGACGATAGCGGATGAGCATGCAGGTAATGACCAAGGTGATAAACTCGATTTAACGATATTTCCTTGCTGGAATGAAAGCATCGATAGCGGTTTTCACGCAGGAGGAGACCTCAAACGCGCATTTTTGAACAGGAAGATTAAAAACTTCATTCTAAGGGACATCACGAAGGAAATCACAGAACGTGGCCAAATCCGCTCGTTGATAGCAGAAAGATATTCCATTGGTAAGCGGTTCTTGGTTGGTAGGGGATCGGAAAGGGATCTATTACAGACACTACCACATGATCAGAGTTGCCAAGATGGCAGCGCTGTATAATACGACATGAGGTAAAAAAGAGATCTAGAAGAGAACCGTATCCACCAGTGTTCCGAGGAAAACGCGTGGGGAAGTCTACCACTTGCGTTAAAGATTGAGTGAGAAGTTTAGGATTTGATCGTCAGCATTAAAGTCCCCGAACACAAATATATTTGCAAATAGATGTAGGCAGAAATATCAGATACACTATCTAGTACGCGACAGTGATGAGATGAAGGGGGACGGAGAGAGCTGACTGTGTTTACCAGAGCGATGAGGCATTTTCCACCCTGATAGGCCTTTCACGCAGCAAAAGTTCCCAGGCTTTAGTAAGGAGGAAAAAAAAGATATGAGTTAACCGGTTATCGCGCCTCACCACTTAAAGCTCGATCGAGGTAAATAAATAAAATATAATAGTGTATTTCGTCAGCAGTCCTTCTTTTATACATGTTTCATTAAAGACAAATGGCAAGGCACGGCAATTAAGTTTTTTATTTAATTTTTCTTCTGTTCGGACAAGTGTTTTCTTTTCCAGGCATAAAGAGTGTAAAAACTGAAGAAATTTTACACACACACACGCACACACACACACACACACACACACACACACACACACATACATATATATATATATATATATATATATATATATATATATATATATATATATATATGCATATATTCTATACAAATGAATTTGCTTACAAAGCTCCGTAAATTTCAAGATGTTATTCCAAAAATTTCTCTTGAAGATGAAACAGAGCTTGATACTTTAATTCAATTTAATTTTTATAATTAAGTTGTTAGCTCCTGTTTTTGAAACATGAGAACACTTATGTAGCGAAGGAATCATATTTTTTTAAAATAATTATAACACACACACACACACACACACACACACACACACACACACACATATATATATATATATATATGATAAAATATTCTTTTAAGTTATGCTATGTGAAAGTTATGTGAAAGTTGATTTTAATAGTCCAACCACCACACAACACACCTGGCGCTCAAGCAAAATACCTGATATTGTCCACTATTACCCATAAATAAAGCATATCATTAATACTATATTTTTATCATCTGTCGCAAATCGGACTTCACAATGAGCTTGATAATAAAATTGAATTGATTTTCATGTCACATATTTCAAAAGTAAAGGAAAAAGAAGAAATGCATAAAATAATAAAAAGTACATGATGAAAGAGGTTATTTAAATGCATTTTATACATTTCCCGACCCTATCTATCTATCTATCTATCTATCTATCTATCTCAGTCTCTTTATCTATCTATCTATCTATCTATCTATCTATCTATCTCAGTCTCTTTATCTATCTATCTATCTATCTATCTATCTATCTATCTATCTATCTATCTATCTATCTATCTATCTCAGTCTCTTCATCTATCTATCTATCTATCTATCTATCTATCTATCTCAGTCTCTTCATATATCTATCTATCTATCTACCTATCTATCTATCTATCTATCTATCTCAGTCTCTTCATCTATCTATCTATCTATCTATCTATCTATCTATCTATCTATCTCAGTCTCTTCATCTATCTATCTATATATCTATCTATCCATCTATCTATCTATCTATCTATCTATCTATCTATCTATCTATCTCAGTCTCTTAATCTATCTATCTATCTATCTATCTATCTATCTATCTATATATCTATCTATCTATCTCAGTCTCTTAATCTATCTATCTATCTATCTATCTATCTATCTATCTATCTCAGTCTCTTAATCTATCTATCTATCTATCTATCTATCTATCTATCTATCTATCTATCTATCTATCTATCTATCTCAGACATCATGTTTCGCTCTTTTTTTCCCATCCTCCGCTCTAATACAATAGTTTTATCTGACCCTTGTGAGCGGTATATTCGCGAATCTTCGAAGTGTGTCGTACATAAGAACTTGAATATTCTTTGAGTGGTGTTTAACACACTAACAACCTATTGGTCACTTTCTTGACAACATTTCGCTCACATTAACATGAAAAGAATTCTATAATTTTGGCTATTTCGATAGGTTTTATTAAATTTGGAATAATATATATATATATATTGATCAATTGGAATAATATATATATATATATTGAATCAATTTGGAATAATATATATATATATATATATTGATCAATTCATATGATGCTACTACGGCGCAAGGAGATCACTAAATGTGAAAGTGAATGAAAAAAAAACTTTGAACTGGAAACCATATCCTGAAAAGGCTGCTATTAATAAACCCCTACGCTTGTTCAAAAGACCGGAGAGGAGTGTGAACCGGACGAAAGGCGAACCTATCTACTCTTCTTTGTCAAATCAAATTTCAGAATTCACGACGGAATGTTAGATTATAGAGTTGAAGTCGACTTTAAAACAACTGGGAACCCAATCCTATAAAGGAAGGAATGTATACAACCCTTTCTCCTGTTCAAAGGAAAGGGACGAGCGTGAACCGGGTGATTGGAAAATTTATTTACGTCTGTTATCAAACGTAGTGTAATGGTGACAGCTTGGTCTGAGGTTGAATAATACCGTTTGCTGTGTCGTCCGAATGAGGATTATTTTACAGTTATATAAATTCTCCTTTTTTTTTTTTTTATTAATTATTATTTTATGTTTGATGTGTTCCTTGTTAGTTATTTCTGCATTATTAGTTGCAATTAATCTATTTGTGTCCTAATTAAAACATATGTCGGGTTTCATCCATTTTCCCCCAAAATTATCTTTGTTTACGTTCGGATACGAAACAGACCAGATATGTGTATTTCGAGAATCTGGTAGATGTGTTAAAAAACACTATTCATTTTTTTCTACACACACACACACACACACACACACACACACACACACACACACACACACACACACACACACATATATATATATATATATATATATATATATATATATATATATATATACAGGATTCTATATAATATATATATTCAAGATACATTTGTCGCTGGCATATTTTCCGCAATCGCAGATATGTATATTTTGGGAATCTGGAAGATGTGTTCAAAAGCACTATTTGTTTGATATATATATATATGTAGGATTATATATATATATATATATATATATATATATATATATTGAACGATAAAAACTATTAAAAAAATCAATTAAAATCTTCAGACATACTGTGCTGTAGATTAATATTCTTATGCTTTTATTATTATTATTTCATTTAGATTCATCGACTAGTTTCGGCCAACATGGCCATCATCGGGAGAAAAAAATACATACATATATATATATATATATATATATATATATATATATATAAGAGATACATAAATATATATATATATATATATATATATATATATATATATATATATATATATATTCACGAGGCATTTGTCGCTGACATTTTTGCGCAATCGCCAACGATGGCCTATGTTCCAGTTTATCGTGACATAAAAAAATTCTGACCCACCATCACCCTCAGAGCTTACATTTCTATTTAGCGGAGATCTGACATTTAATCGGTTAATCAAGACATACCCACAAGTCTATTTTGAATTCTGATCATATGTCGCCCATTTTCATTTTCAGGAGATTGGTAACACTTTGTATTTAAATTTCCTTAAAATTCATTTAATCACCACTTACTTACCATCCATTGCCTGAAAACTATTGAAATATGAAAGCTTTTGAGTAACGATTTCCACATATTTTTTATTATAATCTATTATAAGAAAAATAATAATTATATATTGCTCTACTTAGTATTGAGCACTTGTTTAAAAGTAATTGCTACGAACAGTGGCATTTCACTCCATTTTTCTTTCTCACATTTTCTCGTATATATATATATATATATATATATATATATATATATATATATATATATACAGGGTGTCTCAAACTAATGTATACACTCTTTAAATATTAATAGTTAATAATACATTTTTATATGGATGAAAATATGCCAAACAGATGGATTGGAAGAAGACAGACAGTTGAATACCCACCTAGATCACCAGATTTGACACCCTTGGATTTCTTTTTGTGGGGGTTTCTAAAAGACAAAGTTTACAGCAGGAGACCTGAAACAATTGCTGAAATGAGAGTAGCAATTGAAGAAGAATGTGCTCAAATACCAGAGGAAATGATACTGGACGTTTGTAGGTCTATTTCTTCAAGATATGAAAAGTGTATTCAGCAGAAGGGCAACCAGTTTGAGCACTAAGATAAAAAGCCCCAAATAGCTTTTATCTTATTAAAGTTAATTTTCTATGCTTTTTGTATATTTTACTCTGAAAGTACTTTGAAAGAGATGTCTGATTTCTGGCACTTAAAAGTATCCAATAAAACACCTACAGTAAAATGGAAATTAATAAAAAAAGCTATAATATGTAGGTCATTAAATGACCCATGTACTTTGTGCATACATGAGAAACTATATATTACTAAGTTTATAAAAAATAAAAATTTACTGAATCAGCGAAATGAAATAGCTATTTTTTGCCGTCATTGTCAAAAGTTTTCCTTAAATAATATTTAAAAATAAAATTAAAAAATGGGAGCTGGTGATATACATACTTATATTTGATATGAAAAAATAATTTTAAATAATGTAAGTAACTCTATTATACTTGTTTTTAAAAAGAAATATCCTTTATTAAAATTAAGAGTAAAAATATTTTAAAATTGTAGTTAAATGAAGCGTATTCTAACCTAAACATCCCATAAAAAATCTTTAAATATACAAGTACGAAATAATGCCGAAAGACATTTTGCCGTAAATTTTTAAAATGACCCAGACGACATGCATATAACGGATGTTCGAATTCGTTGAAAAATACACCCCTAACCTCCCTAAACTTTTTCGAACGTAACTCATAATTGATGCAAAAATAGTTAATAGAAATGAACACACTACCGCCCCTTGTCTGAATGATTGGATTTCTCTGGATCCTTGGCAAGAAAAAATTATGAATTGTATGTGCGTTTAAAACTCAGTAAATTTAAAAATAAGTTTCTCCAATATTCGCTTGCAGATGAAATGGAACTAATGCTTTTAATTTAATTACAGGATTAAATTTGAAGTTTTTAGGTTCCATTTTTGAAACATAGTTATTACTA
>OZ038506.1:75769941-75787441 GCA_964036315.1 Acanthosepion esculentum
TATTTTCCGTTTTGTTTTGCTGGACGTATAAGCAAGGAATTTAATAACGTTGAAATTATAAAAAGGCTGTTGATAATGGTATGGGTCAGAAAACGGTTGACTCTGATCGAGGTTGGAGGCTAGGTAATATAGGAAGAATGGATATATTACAAAGAATAAGGACTTGAAATAGGTAGTTACAAAAACAGGATTAATAAATAACTTATTTCATTGTCGACTACAGCAACATTCCAGACTGTCAGTGACTTCTTAGACTGCCTCTAAAATAAAAAAGCAAAAAAAAAAAAAATTGGTAACGGTGTACCAAAGCTGTGAAGTAAACAATATAAAATTGCAGAAAGGAAAAGAGAAATAAAGAAAAATGTGGACACAAAGGGGGGGGGGAAAAAAACAGTCATAAAAGGGAGATAACTCAGTAGGGTTTTGTTTTTCCTCCTACTTTCCTCCATCTTGAATTGGTTTTAAGAATTAAAGACCGCGCTGAAGAAATTGCTGACGGCTGATTCTTTGATGAAAAAAAAATTCCTCGGCGAATAAAAAGGTGCGGAATGTGAATGGAACTGGAGCGGTCTTGAATTCTTGAAGCGGCCAACCTCCCTTGCCTTGAGCCACCCTGAGCTTTCGTCTACTGTTCAAGTCTTAACAGTATACAGTATTAGAAAGGAACAACCGTCCTTTCATGTATTACTAGAAAAACACCCTAAGTGGAGAGATAATATCCCATTCATTGACGCTAAACGGTCCGAGATTTCGGCACTTTGTTCTGTTGATATTCTTTCTTTGCTTTTCTATGCCGTCAGTAAATGGCATCTTTTATTCCTTGCTTCTTTCTTGACATCATTTACATGACGTATTTTCTTTTTCACTTATAAATGTCATTTTTTTAAAAATTTCATTTTCCGATCATATTTCTTTTTAATTTCTGCTGAATTTTATTTGTCAATGTTTTATTTTTGTGCTTTCGCGTTTGTTTCGTTTCTTTTTTTCCGTGTTTTAAGTTTTGCATTCCGTCTTTTATTATTTTGCCCCTGAATCAACGCTTCATTTATAGCTAAATCTCCCTCTGGAAATAAACGTTTTCTTAGAATCTGTTCCCTCAAAATTCTAACGTTTCCTTGGCTTTCTTTGTTAGTCGAGTTTAAATACGTTGTTGCCCTATCTATCTATCTATCTATCTATCTATCTATCTATCTATCTATCTATCTATCTATCTATCTATCTATCTATCTATCTCAGTCTGTTCGGATCTATCTATCTATCTATCTATCTATCTATCTATCTATCTATCTATCTATCACACTCTGTTTACTATCTATCTATCTATTATTATGGACAATTTTGCTGTTACACTCGGTATATATATATATATATATATATATATATATATATATATATATATATATGTTTATATGTATCGGTACCTATTTATTATCTATCACACGCTGTTCATGAGTTCGGATTCTATTACTGGTAATATACTTGGGCAAGTTATGAATCTTTTTTTTTTGCAGCTATGAGTAAATTGCCGGACAGACCGGGTTCTGTAGCCTTGCATGGCAACTGGTCTACTGCAGAAAGTAATGGCAACCTACCGCGGGAAAAAATTGCTTTGTCAGTCTTGTATCGAAATCGCCTAACCCCGTATTTATGGTTTAGCCCGGCTGGATAGTGTGTTTTTAAACTTCGTATCCATATATATATATATATATATATATATATATATATATATATATATATATACACGAGGGTCATTCAATAAATAGGATACATTTTTCGGTATCAGGACTTCTAATACAGATAGAAGCTTACTTTTTTTTTCAATGTAGTCTCCCAGCACTAACACACTTTTCCCATCTGTGCACAAGCTTCCGTATTCCCTCAGCGTAAAAATCTTTGGACTGATGTCTCAGCCAGTCGCTCACAACACTTTTGACTTCATTGTCACTTTTAAACTTCGTGCCTCTCGTGAACGCTTTCAAGGGACCAAACAGGTGAAAGTCTGAAGGAGCAAGGTCTGGTCTGTAAGGGGGATGATGGAGCAGTTCCCAGCCCAGCTCGTTGATGGTCTGCACCGTTTGGGATGCTGTGTGAGGCCTTGCGTTGTCATGATGCAAGATGACTCCTTCTGACTGATGACTCCTGCGTTTGTCCCAACAGATAAGCTCAAAGTCCTTGCAATGTCATCCACTGTCACCCTTCTATCAGACTGAATGGGGTCATTGACTGATTCGATCACCTCAGGAGACCTCCCTTCTGTAGGCCTCCCAGGCCTGTCTTCATCCTCAACACTGCTCCGTCCTTCTTTAAACAATTTAGCCCACTTGTAGACATTTGTTTTGGCTGAAACATGTGGCACCATACACAGTTGACATTCTCCTATGAATTTTAACTGGTTTGCACCCTTCAGCAACCAAAAACTTGATAACTGACCGCTGTTCAATCCTGGAGCATGCTTCTTGGTCGGCCATCTTTGTTAATCGCCAAAACTCTCAAAGTTTTTCTTTTAATCTGCAAAAGAAATTAAATCCATGTGAAAAAGAAGTAAAACAACAAAAAAAAATTAAAAAGAGTAAGCTTCTATCTGTATTAGAAGTCCTCATACCGAAAAATTCACCTTATTTATTGAATGACCCTCGTATATATATATATATATATATATATATATATATATATATATATATATATTAGTCATCCGGAATTTAATTCCATTCCATCATTCCATCTATCTATCTATCTATCTATCTATCTATCTATCTATCTATCTATCTATCTATATCTTATTTTATTTTGATGTCACTAGAATCATGTAAATCTCTGGTACTTAGAAGTATTGTGCAGTGGAAACTTTTCTTGATTCACTTGTCTTTGATTAGTTACTAAATAATAATGATAAATTCATTTACTATCGTAAAAATGTTTTGAGAGACTTGATTGGCGTAAAGTGGCAAAATTATCTCGCAGGTGCCATAAAAAGGTAATCAGCGTGTCAGACAATGAAAAGGTAAATAATCCAGGCCCTTAACAATGAAAGCACTGGGTGGGGGAGACATCATCTTATTTATTTACTTATTTTGAGTTGATGTCAGTTTTTTTTTCTATCTTTACATCATTATCGCAAATATATGTTGTTACCACGAAACGAATTTTAAATAAATATTTATAACACACACACACACATACAGATAGGCCACGTCTCGTTAAAACACCGGTTCCCGTACGATTACAGAAGTTAAGCAACGTCCAGCCTGGTCAATGCTTAGAAGGGAATACAAGGTGTTGTAATGGATAACGGCTCGAAGTTGCTTATGGGAGAGACGAGATCCAATTCCTGTTGGGTTCGTTATATTCACTTTCGCGCCTTTGGGAAAGGAATAAATCCACATCTTCTCCCTCAGCTGTGGATTAATTATTAAGACTTAGCCATTATTATCTAAAAAGATAATTCTAGTAATCAAAAAATATTTTCTGCCTTTAAATAACCTGTAGAGTGTTGATAAGCCGTAAAAAACAATCACGCACACGCAGATATCTATCTATCTATCTATCTATCTATCTATCTATCTATCTATCTATCTATCTCAATGATAAGTGTATAAAAAAAATAAAAAAAATATAAGTAGTAAATTGGTGATACGCCCTGAAGAGTGGATGGACAGTTCCGCCTCCGAAACGCTTGAGCTGGGATGCTGAAGGTATATATATATATATATATATATATATATATATATATATATATATATATATATATATGTGTGTGTGTGTGTGTGTGTGTGTGTGTGTATGTATGTCCGTATGTATATATATGAAAATATAGTTTTACGGTACGCTATATACGGTTAAAGTGCTGAATATCAGCACTAGAGCGTATATAAATATAAAAATGGATATTCAATGTGGCGTCGGTGGTATCAAATCCTTTTTGATGCAATCACAGTTCACATGGGCTGGTCATGTCATCAGAATAAGTGTTGATCGGATGCCGAAAAACCTCATGTACAGCCAACTTTTTCATGGTAAGCGTAATGTAGGCCGTCCTTGGTTACGCTTCAACGACAAACTTAAATACAATTTAAACGCTGCAAACATCCCTATAGAGGAGTTTGAACTTGCTGTTGAAAACCGAGCAAACTGGAGAAAGACCTGCCAGCGAGGTATAACTAACTTTGAAAAGAATCGTCTCAACCACCTGAGAGAATTAATAATTAACGTTAAATCTCGGGCTACTACATCAGCCCATATGACGGTCAGCTCTTCAGCATGTCCTCTCGTGTTGACTTTTTGGCAAATCCCGTGAAGGATTGTTGTCTCATACGAAACATAAATTTAAAAACTTGAACTGAAAGACACTCATACGTCGAAAACGGTAGGAGAGTACACGATATACACTTAAAGTACTCAATATCAAGGACAGCGCGGATATAAATATAAGAATGGATAAATGAATCAACACTCAGCGGCGACAGGTCTGACCGTTGAGTTTATGCATAAAACAGACTATTGCCGCTGGCTGTTGGCATCAATCTCCACATTGCTACCACATCTGAGCTGGAGCTGCCCAGTCATCACATTCCAGCCTGGACAGAGCCCGAAAGCGTTCACACAGCTGGGCGATGATTGTCGACGAGGAATTATTTTGAAGCATACAGCTTCTTTTCAACAAATAAAACGTCGTGAGCCTCTCGCTACTCTATCGCAGTCACCATGGAAAATATTCAGACCAGCTACATTTTTTAGTTCCACTCGTTCAGGCCTTCACAGCTTTACATGTGCACAAGATCGAATCATCCATATTTCTTTCGTATTTTGTTGTCAAGCAGGGTATTCTATTCCAACAGCTTCGTCCTAAGAGCCATTGCTTTGAGGAAGAAACTCCTGTGGGGATAGTTCCCCAATAACTATAATCTTTAGGGTCAACAGTTATATATCTTACATATCCTCATAATATGCTTCCTCTAACACCCATAAAATTTAATTCGGCAACCATCAACCTTGAGTAACTTTTGGGCATTGTACTGGTTGAAGAATTGTGTAAAATATCCTCACTGGGTAACTTATGACCCTCTTTCTGGTTAAGTTAAGGTTAGTAAATATTTTTAATATGTTCTCGCCAAATAAAGTTTATTTTTATTTACTAGACGCAGACAAGATTGGCAGCTTTTGTTTAAAAATGTTAAGGGATCGGGGAGGCGTGAAGAAGGTGCTGACTCGGCAAACAAGTCAAAATCATGTTAGGAGTTGAGTCCTTAGCGCGAGTCCCCGATTCTGAAGGTTCGCTTACGTTCAGTCAGTGCCTTATTGTTAGTCGAGACGCGGCAGGCGCCAGCCGGCGAAGGGTATCATTTACTGCAAGCCCTCATGGTGCACGAACGTTCTGTGGGTGCATTCAGCCGGCGGAATGGTACACAGTAAAAGCAATGAAATGCAGAGAGGTCAAATGCCTCGCCTTGTCACAGCCAACGCTCACCGGTCCCCAGTAAAATGCGCCGAAGAGAAGACGGGGTTTGTAACAAAAATCGTAAGGCTTTTATGTTGGACCGCTTGGCAATCGCTATTCGCTGATCGTGTCATCAGATTCGGGCTTATGCTAGAAATAATCTTGCTTATGAATAGAAAAGGAGGCTATTCCAAAGTCCTGGGGTCGATTAACTCGCATGCATACTCTAATGAACTAAAAGAATGTAACACTTAACTAAAACGTTTGCTTAATTTGGTCTAAGATCTAAGCATCCACAATATACAAGGGTAAGTAAAAAAAATCGTATGAGTGTCTTTCAGTTCAAGTTTTTAAATTTATGTTTCGTATGAGACAACAATCCTTCACGGGATTTGCCAAAAAGTCAACACGAGGGGACATGCTGAAGGGCTGACCGTCATATGCGCTGATGTAGTAGCCCGAAATTTAGCGTTAATTCTTAATTCTCTCAAGTAGTTGAGACGATTCTTTTAACCCAGCTCACATGTTAGTACTTCCTTCCTTTCGATTTTGTTCTAAATTTCTTTCTTTTCTCACTACTTCTTCCTTTTCTTCTTCTTTATTTTACTTTACACTTCTAACTTTCCACCTTCTTCATCATCTTTCTTTTATTCCCGCTTTCCTCTTTTCTTCTTCTTCCTTCCCCTCCCTCGTACAGTACATAAGTTTAGCGTTTTTGGCTTCACAAATAAAAATTTAATTTTCAGATAAACACGACAAATTTGTCTTAGATAAAACAAGAGCCTGGAGCTAATGTCGAAAGTACTCGGAATAAACAAATATGCATCAATATGGTAACTTTCTTTCTTTCTTTAATAAAGATACTAAGAAGCTTGTTCGTAAATATGAGAGGATCATATTAAAAATAAATAGACAAAACTTGTTTAAATTATTTAATGAGACTTTTCGTAATGGAAGATTGCTGCCAAATTATACGCAATATATATATATATATATATATATATATATATATATATATATATATATATATATATATATATATATATACACACAATTTCTCATGCGATCTAATAATTTTTTTCTTTTCGGATGATAAATTATATAAAAACTGTCCGAATGTTCTTTTTATCCGAGCGCTTTCGGCTATACATTTAACAATTTTCAAGGATTAAATATTTTAACTGTTAAATAAGAAATAGTTTGTTGTATGTATGTTTTATAAAATATTTTCATTTTTCAAAACACGGTCAAGATATTGTGTCCATGTTCATAGTTAATATTATTAAGTGTTGTTTTTTTTGTTTTTATTAATAAGGCTTCCATTATTTTAGCCTTTTTTTGCATGTGGATGATGCTATTATATTAGTGTTGTCAACAAGTATGTTCCGAATAGTGTCCGGTAGGTCGCCATGGATATTTAAATGAGATCTAATTGAGCTATGGTCAGAAAGATGTAGAGTTAGTCTGCGTGTCAAACATGTTGTAGTGTGGCCTATATAATTATTTACGAACTTTGATTGATCATCTGTATATTTATTGTATTTAAAATACAAATACGGGACAAGGACAAAATGTGGAGGGGTTGAGGCTGGTCGTCACTAACTATCTTATACCTAGCTAATCTGATTCACGACCCATTCACACATTACAGTTTCCACATTCACCATCACTTGTCTGTCGCCAATCAATCCTCCATCCACCATAATACCGCATCCTCTCAAGGGGTACCTACAAAACGCGCCCCACGCCTTAAAAATGTAATAATAATACATTGTTATATATAAAAATCTAATAATGAAGAATGAGAGGGGAGGGAGATGAACCCAATAATAAACTAAAAATCAACATAAAGTAAACTTAACATAACAGATGTTAGTAGGGCCCGTCCAACCCTCAAAAAGGAGAGGCCGCTGTATTAGACAAAATCAAGAAGCTCTCTCACTAAGGGAGTGGGTAAAGAATAAAATACTATACGGGCATGGGAAAATATAAAGCTGACCCAGTCGAGATAAAAGAGGGGCCAAAACAAACTGGGAAGGTTGGGAATCTCGACTTGGATCATAACCAAAAATACAGCCGGGAACAGGCCAGGAACAACACTTACTCACATTAGCTAGGTACACAGAAGCTTGTCTAACCTAACCAAGCGTAGGGCTCCACGGGAAACCAGCCCGATGTGACGTAGGTTGACCTAAAAGAGAAAATCAAGGCTAGCCCCGTTCAAACGAACCAAGCTCGCCTCAGTCACCCACCTTTCGCTGAAGACTGTCGAATGCAAGCGTTTTCTATCAGTTCTAATCTTCATCTTGAGCTGATACTCAAAGAATCAGATCAGATCCTGATGAGAAAGAAGGTTGCCTCGCAAGACCTCCTCCATTCGTCGTCCAAATCACCATTCGTGGCAACAGCGTCAGAAACACCATTCGTTTCACCCCAGAATACGGAGGCGACACATTGTCACACTTGTATGCACGATCCATGAGCACGAGCTTTTCAGGAGCGAAACAAGCCGTCAACTCGCCGACATGGTCCCATAAGGAGCGGATCAGGGGACAATGGTTCGAAGGCGTGCGAAGCCGTTTCCTCTAAACCAAGGCCACACCGTTCACAGTCTGGCAAATCCGCCCAGCCCCATATGAAGGGCTTTTCATTGAGAGGCAGCCGATTCCGAGCCAAACGACAGGTAAGCGAAAACTCGGAGTTACTGAGATAATCCGCCGCTGGCGACCAAGACCAGAAAGAACGCAACTCCTCCTCCGACAATTAAGAGGTGGTTCCACACGCCTCAAAACCTCCTGATCAGAGGCCTTGCTGTTGGACGTAGTTTATCGTCTTACCCAGGACGCGGATGCAGTTTATCCTCATACCCAGTCTGCGTGCCAAACATGTTGTAGTGGGGCCTATATAATTATTTACGAATTTTGATTGACCAGGAATACAATTCCTTAATGGGCATTTAAATTCGTAAATTATATTTGCCCTCTTTAATTTAAATCTAGGAGGTGAATTATTCTTTTTAACTATAAGGTTAGAGGTTTTAAATTTTTTCATAATAAATAATTAATCTAATTTTTTGCTATTGTCAACGGGTGTCATGCATTTTTTTAATAATGTTCTTAATTCTGCATTCATCCTGTTTATAATTTTCGTTCATCTGATTTTTATAAAAAATATTAATATTATTGTTTATGTTTCTATTCTCGCCGTTGCTATTAGTTACTTTGGACAAGAAACGCCTAATGTGGAAATCCAACATTTGATTAGGAGATCCGTTATTAATCAGCGTTTGCTTTACATTCTTTTCAATGAAATATGCATTTGACCGTGTTTTGAAACAAAAAAAAATGAATCACTTTATAAAACACACACAAACTATTTCTAATTCTAACAGTTGAAATACAATCCTTGATAATGGCTAAAAGTATAGCCGAAAGCGCTCGGAAAAGAACATTCGGACAATTTTTATATAATTTATCCTCTGAAAAGAAAAACTTTATTAGATCGCACGAGAAATTATATAAAAAACTAAATAAAAGCACCTTGTCAGTCGTTTTTAATGAAATGTGCTTGAAAGAAGAATTGCTGCCTAAATACACAAATATA
Organism: Acanthosepion esculentum; assembly: GCA_964036315.1. Classification (NCBI taxonomy): domain Eukaryota; kingdom Metazoa; phylum Mollusca; class Cephalopoda; order Sepiida; family Sepiidae; genus Acanthosepion; species Acanthosepion esculentum. The sequence goes on from OZ038506.1 coordinate 75,778,979, forward strand.
TATATATATATGTATATATGAAAATTTCTCAAAGTTAACTTTTAGAGAAGACAATCTTTATAAATAAATGACAATAGGAAAACAGTAATTGCTGACGCGTTTCGTCCAATGTGGACTTTTTGAAAGCAAAAAACAAATGAATTTAATTAAACAAAGAAAATTAATAAAAACAAACATTTAACAATATTAAAATAGCGTACATTCCAGTTGCTAAGAAATTCAGTACAAGAACGCACAATTTTCAGATTTAAAAAATTTCAACCTCAGCGTCGCGACCGCACGCTCCAAAATTATTCTTACATTTAAAAATATCTCATTGCTAAAAAAACACTCTTTCGGACTGCACAATCTTTCGATGTCGCATTACTACCTGGAATTTAACAAAAACACACTGAAATGTCTACCTGATGATGGTCGTTCGAAACGACTGAAAGCCCGGCTCGTAGAAAAAATAAGACCTGATAAAACCGGAATTTATAAACAAGGATCATACCATTCATTAACGGATTCGAAGTTGATTGTATTTTATTATTAAATATTGTTTGCGAGAGTGATTCTTGCCGTATAATTAGCTTCAGTATTTGTTTTTCTTTTGAATGATTTACGTTACATAAATTGAATACGCACTACATAATTGATATATATATATATATATATATATATACAAACATACATATATATATATATATATATATATATACAAACATATATATATATATATATATATATATATATATATATATATATATATATATGCTTAATTTTAGGATATTACATCAAAAAACATGTCAAAAAACGCTACACAATTGCAGTCCTGTTTCGATGCGAATCAACGCATTTCATCAGGAACGCCTGATGAGATGCTTTGATTCGCCTCGACACAAACTGGAATTTTGTCTCGTTTTTGACATGTTTTTAATGTAATATCCGAAAATAAAGAATATTGCTCTACTTTGTGAAGGAAGGAAGGAAGGATGGAAGGAATGAAGGAAGAAAGAAAAGTATATAATAAGGGGAGGAAAATAAATAAACTGAATAAAAAGAACAGAGGAGCAGAAACAGAATGAAAAAAAATCAAAAGACAGAAAATATACAACGTAAGAAAAGAGTTAGATATAAAACACTCAAATGATGAAGAAGAAAAATGAAAAGGCCGAAGGAAGAAGAAAAAAGTCAAAAGAAGGAAAAGCTGAAAGAAGAAGAAGAAGAAGAAAAAGAAAAAGAAAAAAATCAAAAGTAGTAGTAGTAGTAGAAGAAAAAGAAGAAGGAAAAGTTGAAAGAAGTAGTAGTAGTAGTAGTAGAAGAAGAAGAAGAAGAAGAAGAAAAAGAAGAAGAAGAAAAAGTCGAAAGAAAAGAAAAAGTCGAACAAATATGATGAAAAGCCAAAAGGAGAAGAAGAAGTAGAAGAAGAAGAAGAAGAATAGGAAGAGGAAATCGAAAGAAGAACGAGGAAGAGGTAGAAAGAAGGAAAGGCCTTTAGAAGAAGAAAAGGTCGAAAAAATAAGATAAGAAAGCCGAAAGAAGAAGTCGAAAGAAGAAAAAAGAAAAGCCGAAAGAAGTAGTAGTAGTAGTAGTAGTAGAAGAAGAAGAATTCAAAGTCCAAAGAAAAAGAAGGAAAATAGTTGAAAGAATAACAACAATAATAGCAAGAAACCGAAAGAAGAAGAGAAAATCGAAAAAGAAGGAAAAGCCGAAAGATGATGGTGATGATGATCATGATGAAGAAGAAGAAGAAAAAGAAGAAGAATGACTGACGCAACCGTAGCATTAATTTGATCGCCAATGTGGCAATATTATTTGAAGAAAGGTTTAAATGATCTAAGAAGAAACTGTAAGATATTTTTTTATTTCAACGAATTGAAAAAAATCAAAGAAAAAGAGGGGGAAAAAAGAAGAAAAACAGGACCTTAAGGCAGAATGCATTCGCCGACATTGGTGTCAAGATATAGTGGATAAGATTGGCCTAGACAAATACAAATCGTTTTCTCTTATAAGCCTTAAGGTGGAATTGCGTGCGTAAGGTAAACTATACCGTCTAAGTGACATCGGGTCCAAAAAGTAGGGCTATAAACGGCCGGAAATTTGTGAGGTTACGAGACAGATTTCACATCGCCCACGACAATATTGGCCCTAAAGACTTGTCGTCCTCCACCTTCGACCCAAACGTCGAGTCTTACACATGCACAAGGTGATCTCCATCCATGACACTCTCCCTAGACCCTTGGCAGCCCAACACTTTATCGACTGAAAAAAAGGTGGGAAACAAATAAGAAAAAAATGTCCGCACAAAATTCTTGATCATTTTTTTCAAATGGAAGTTTTGTCGTCTGTTACATTTGATTTGAAAGACATTATTTTTAGGAGAAAAATGGCGCCGATTTTAAAGGAACATTTTAAAGCTAAAGGCTACTTGCCTGCTGTATCTTTAAAAAACATTTCATCCAGTCATTTATTCTTTCTACTTTATTATTAAGTTCTTTCTCATTTTCTTTCTTTTATTCTTTCTTTCTTTTATTTATTTATGCATTTATTTCTTTAGTTTTTTTAATTATTTATTCCTTTCCGGTTTATTATTTGGTTCTTTCTTTCTTACTTTCTTTCTTTCTTTCTTTCTTTCTTTCTTTCTTTCTTTCTTTCTTTCTTTCTTTCTTTCTACTTTATTCCCCAGTTCTTTCTTTCTTCTTTATTCTTCAGTTATTTTTTCTTTCTTTTTTCCATTCTCTTATTCTTTCTTTCGTTCTTTCTTTCTCTTTTCTTTCTTTCTTCCTTTTTTCTTTCTTTCTTTTCTGTACTATATTCTTCAATTCTTTTCTATCTTTCTTTCTTTCTTTCTTTCTTTCTTTCTTTCTTTCTTTCTTTCTTAGTTACAAATATATTTTTCCTTTACTTCTTTATTCTTCATCGCCAACTTTCTTTATTTCATTCTTTCTTTCTTTTCTTCTTTCTTTCTTTTATTTATTTATGTATTTATTTCTTCTTTAGTTCTTTTTCATTTATTTCTTTGCGGTTCATTATTCGGTTCTTTCTTTCTTTCTTTCTTTTTTGTTTGTTTGTTTCTTTCTTTCTTTCTTTCTTCTTTTTTTGTATTATATTCTTCAATTCTTTCTTTCTTTCTTTAATTTATTCTTTAGTTCCAAATTTATTACTTCCGTTAATTCTTTGCTCTTCACCTTCATCTTTCTTTCTTTCTTACTTTCTTTCTTTATTTCTTTCTTTCTACTTTATTCTTCAATTCATTTTTCTTCCTTCAACATTTTTTAATTTCATTCCCTCATGCATTGTGTTTCATTTTCTCTTTCCTCTTCTCAAATTCTTCTTTGTCATCATCTCGCTTTTGCATAGAGAACAAATTAAATAATTTCAAATTTAAACTGTAATACTAAATTTATCATTTCTCCATATATATATATATATATATATATATATATATATATATATATATATATATTACATGAATCATTCATACAAAAAGCAGATAGTGAAGTCAATGATATAAATGGCGAGAATACATCTTCGCAAACAAATTTATTAAAATACATTAACCTACGAACCTCTAGATGAATGTTATTATCCCTGTTTTTAATAAATTCCAGTTGCATAAGGTCTTTTTATACGAGTACTTTCGTCTGTTCATACAGACAATATCAGGCATGGAAATAGATTTGCTTTTTACATCCAGGTAATAACGGGACAACGAAAGATTAGATGTGATTCGAAATATGTTATTTTTTTTAGAAATGTGTTATTGTTAACGGTAAGAAATTTTGGAGCTGGTCACTCATATTCGATGATACGCCACTACTTCGATGGCTAGCCAATCCCTTTCGCAGACGCTCCATCGGGCACATTTGTTTAACACTCGAAGAGCCAGCCTTTGGTTTATACTGCAGCTATGCTCTACAGACCTTAGTTGCAATTTCTGTGCAACTCCCTTCCGATTCCTGGCTTCTCTGCATCAAACAATTTTCAAAAAAGTTAAATGTAACATCAATCACCATCTTTTTGTCTTCCAGAACCCTGTTCCTTTATTGTTCTTTTCTTACGTCTCCTCACTAATGTATTCCCATTCGCTTTCACACCCTGAAACCCAATGCACCCCAGGAGCATTATCACCTGGTTTGGGGCAATATGGTTAAAAAGAATATATCTATATACCCGTTCTGCCCGGAAAAGCTCAAGTCATTTTGAGAACCGTTTTTCGTACATTGATGTATTTTACTAACCAATCAAAAGTGCCCTTATTGTGCATGCATGAACATGTATTCTCCTAAAAGCGCCTTTGAAACAACGTTGACTTAGGTCAAGTAACTCTAGTATACATAATGGCATCTCATCAGTCAATTAAGTGCCACACGGGATACACGCTTGGATGATCATGACACTTACGATACATGACATGACTGACGAGGCAGATTTTTTCCCCGCAGTAGGTTGTCATTTTTTTCTGCCGTAGAATGGTTGGCAACCAAGGCTAAAGAAGCTACTGTTCAACCCGTAGCTGGGAGGAGAAGAGATGGATTAATAACTTGGACAAATATTAAAAGGTATTTGTGCGTAAGTGAACGTAACGAACTCGACTGGGATTCGAACTCGGCTTTCCAAGTTCTGCTCGGAGCCGATAATTATTACTGTATAGCGCACACCCGTCTCATAGATGTTTTTATTTTTATTTTTAAATGATGCATCGCTCGGCTATTCCCACCTCTTAAAGTCCGAATTTGGCCCCCTGAGAATTGTGCACTTTTAAAATCTAGTATCGGATTGGAGAGGGACATCAGTTCAGGCTATGGTCGAGATTAAGGAGAACGTACGGTGGTAACTGACGTCGACCCTAAAATATAATTTTTTAGACTGTTTGCAAAGAGTTACACTGAGTTAAATGTGCAGGATCACAGGCTGAGTTTTGTTTTAAAGGGACTAAGTCGCCATTGCCTTATGTAGGTTAGTTTCTGTCTATATTTCTGAGATGAGGTATTATGTACATTATTTACATTATTCGGACTATTGTCCTCATCTTTGTCGCCATAATTATTACGACGTTTCGGCCGTTGTACGCTCCGGCCTTCTTCAGGTGGTTGGAATGTCGAACTGAACCCTTTATTACGCTCACTGGGGTAAACTGTTCTAGTTCCACGTGCCATGTTTAATGTATATCTCAAGGATACATGGCACAGTGGATAAAGACGTTAGTTAGATCCAGTGTGAGTTCAATACCCGCTTAAGGCAGTGGAGAACTTTCAGAGGGAAACATTAACAGGAGATAACGGATAACTGACATCCATTAAACATGGCACGTGGAACTAGAACAGTCTACCCCAGTGAGCGAAATAAAGGGTTCAGTTCCACCTGAAGAAGGCCGGAGCGTACAACGGTCGAAACGTTGTAATAAATATGGCGACAAAGATGAGGACAATATTCCGAATAATGTAAATAATGTAGGTTAGTTTGTTTTTCAGTAATATTGAAAAGCTGAACCATTTCAGGACAGACAACGTATACACTATGTCGAATATATTTTCTTTATGCAGAATTTCTCTGGAGTTAACTGACAATTTTCCTTTCCTCATGCTCAAAAGACGCACAGAACGAAGCCTGTCGAATGTATTTTTCAACTGCTTCAATGTTCCCTAATTATCTCGTAATAATAATTTAATTAAATTCGGGCCAGTTCAGGTTGCACTTATTACACCTTGACACATCGTACCGGCTCATTTGTGGCCATCTTCTCGAAGACTTATGACATTGTTGCGTGAAGATGACTCCTCCAACCTTGTGCAAAGCCAGCCTCTCTAATATCTTAGCGGCCAAACTAATGGCCGCTCGCCACAGCGTAACGAGCGATTAGTGAATGATGTATCGATGACCATTGTCCAGCTTCGAGGTGGGTCTCCCTTCGCAGGATGGAATTGTAACACGTGAACGGTGCTTTGGTAAACGAGTCGCCGGAAAGATTGGTTCAGGTTAGGGTTACGTTGTTACGTAAGCAAGATGGTCAGGGTCTTTGATCGTATATCTCTCTCGGAAGGGAATAAGTTGACCACACGAGCACGAGGCAGTTACATTCTGCCCCCTGTCACTCCGCATCTTTTCGTTCTCGCTCGGGGTAATGACAGGGGAACCAATCAACTTGCTAGAATCATGAGCAGAATTTGGAATTACAGGCCGATTGCGAGAACACTGGACCGAATATCAAATTACAACACAGGTTAAGTTATGGCAGAGTTCGCTTGTCTTAACGGAGAGAACATTACTGACGTAAAAATCGAGGATACAAGTTTGAAATGCAACGCTATATTCCCAAAACTATGAGAATATTTAATATATATATATATATATATATATATATATATATATATATATATATATATATATATATATATATATATATAAAATATCTTTAAAAAATATGTTTAATCGCCAAATTTCAGAAGTTTAAATTGTCGTACTTCCGGTCATGAATACTTAAAATTCTTAATCTCTGTTCACTATGCTAAAAGGCAATATATATATATATATATATATATATATATATATATATATATATATATATATATATATATATAAGCAAATATGTGGATATTGATCCGACGGCAAGATGAAAAATATGGAAAAGACAAAACAAAATCCGAATATGCAAGTTTACTCTCTTAATGTTGTTTTACTGTCGACGTCAGACGTTTCTGTCTAGTAGACCATCTCCAGGACATGGTTATTAGAAATAACTAATTACTAATTACTAATCCTAAGTATGTTTCTAATAACCATGTCCTGAAGATAGTCTACTAGACCGAAACGTCTGACGTCGACAGTAAAACAACATTAAAACTAGCATATTCGGATTTTGTTTTGACTTCCATATTTTTCATCATATATATATATATATATATATATATATATATATATATATATATATTAAAATCAGGAGCTTAGTTGAATCCGATACCTGTGTTCATCCCTACAGTATCCTCAGGCGAGTTTTAGCAAAAGACCTCTTAACGCTTTATTTATTTTTTTAAGTTAATAGACGCTTTTCAAAAATAAACAAACAAACACAATAAACAATTGTCCTTTGCTCGAAAAATAATTGTTGTGCGTTCGAAAAAATCTATGTAATAGCGAATTAATAAACATAAAAGGTATAAGGTATGTTAGAGTGATACCGTAACTTTGAAACCAAGGTAGTGGATTCAACTGACCTCCTGATTTTTAAAGTTAAAAACTCTACTTGTTATTTTTATTTTATTTTATTTCATTTTATTTTTTCACACGTGTATTGAGCACTGTTTCCTTTTTAATACTACTGTTTCCTGATTCAACTCTTACCATTATCCTATTTTTTGGTATAAGGACTTCTAATACATATAGAAGCTTACTTTTATTTTTATTTTTCAACGTAGTCTCCCAACACTGTCACACACTTTTCCCATCTGTGCACAAGCTTCCGTATTCCCTCAGCGTAAAAATCTTTGGACTGATGTCTCAGCCAGTCGCTCACAACACTTTTGACTTCATCGTCACTTTTAAACTTCGTGCCTCTCGTGAACGCTTTCAAGGGACCAAACAGGTGAAAGTCTGAAGGGGCAAGGTCTGGGCGGTAAGCGGGTTGGGGGAGCAGTTCCCAGCCCAGCTCGTTGACGGTCTACACCGTTTGGGCTGCTGTTTGAGGCCTTGCGTTGTCATGATGAAAGATAACTCCTTCTGACTGATGACCCCTGCGTTTGTCCCAACAGATAAGCTCAAAGTCCTTGCAATGTCATCCACTGTCACCCCTCTGTCAGACTAAATGTGGTCATTGACTGATTCGATCACCTCAGGAGACCTCACTTCTGTAGGCCTCCCAGGCCTGTCTTCATCCTCAACACTGCTCCGTCCTTCTTTAAACAATTTAGCCCACTTGTAGACATTTCTTTGGCTGAAACATGTGGCACCATACACAGTTGACATTCTCCTATGAATTTCAACTGGTTTGCACCCTTCAGCAACCAAAAACTTGATAACTGACCGCTGTTCAATCCTGGAGCATGCTTCTTGGTCGGCCATCTTTGTTAATCGCCAAAACTCTCAAAGTTTTTTTAATCTGCAAAAGAAATTAAATCCATGTGAAAAAGAAGTAAAAAAAAAGAAAAGAGTAAGCTTCTATCTGTATTAGAAGTCCTTATACCGAAAAATTCACCTTATTTATTGAATGACCCTCGTATTTCTTTTAAGACATTTTTTTATGTTTATACTTTCTTTTTATAGATACAAGTATTTAAGTAAATGCTCTGTTTATAATAAACAGTATTAAACAACATTTACCGGCCTGAATGTCCGAGGAATTTTCATTATAAACAGAGCATTTACTTAAATATTTTATCTATAAAAAGAACGTATAAACATAAAAAATGTCTTAAAATAATTGTCGGACTTTGTCCATTCCATAATGTGTGACGTCATTTGTTTACATTTGGATACGCATCGAGC